>JAQHUG010000077.1:3831170-3845339 GCA_028555095.1 Dicrostonyx torquatus
GGGCCTTGGGCTTTCTACAGGGCAGGGTATCCTGCCCCATCTTAAGGAAGCAGGGGGAGGGCGGTGGGGTAGTGGGGGAGCGGGAGGGCCTGGGACAAGGGGAGTAAATGTAAATTTTTCTTTTAACAGAAAAAAAGATTATTTTCTGTTCTGTGTTTGAGGTGGTAAAAGGCATCTGCCAAGTTTATAAGTTCATTTGAATTACATATACAAACTGTAATATAATAAGCCATGAGGCCTCTGTAACCAACAAGAATTATCATGTCTCATGCAGTCTCAGAGCTATTCCTTTGTTGAGAGATCAGCATACACATCATCTGTCCTGTAGAGTTTCTTGGCTTTTCCCCCCATGTCTGTAGCTAAGATCCTTAGGAGGTCTCTCTGGTCAAATCTTATCTTTTTAAATTTTGAATGAATACACAGCTTTTTCTTTCCTTTGGAAACTAAAGCATAGCCTCTCCCCCAACACAACACATTTTCTGACTTCCATTCTGAAGCCAAGATATTTCTAAAGTATATACCCTGGTTTAATTTAATAAAGCTGGTTTAATTTAGCAGTCCCTTTCATAATCCAATGTCTGTCAGCAGTCATTGTTCTTTGTTTCTTAGCATTAAAAAATTCAAAATTAACAAAGCACCATATGAGGTCCAAATTCCCTGTGTTGTAATATTTTCCATCCTTACATGGCTTATTATTTTGATATTACTTTAGTCTTTTTTTAAAAAAAAACTTTATTATTTTTAAGCTATTTT
This sequence comes from Dicrostonyx torquatus, assembly GCA_028555095.1. Lineage (NCBI taxonomy): Eukaryota > Metazoa > Chordata > Mammalia > Rodentia > Cricetidae > Dicrostonyx > Dicrostonyx torquatus. The sequence continues at coordinate 3,831,924 of JAQHUG010000077.1, forward strand.
TTTATGACTGTGTATACTCACTTTTTTTTTTCAGGACCTAAGCACCTTTAAGCATCTTGTACCTTTTTAGAGTTTTATTTATTTATTTATTTTTGTGTGCGTGTGTGTGTGTGTGTGTGTGTGTATCTGGCTTTTTGTGGGTGCTCTTAACAGCATTCTCTTTCCATGGGAGACAAATCTGAAACTGCTAGGCTACCACCATGAAGTGTAGCTGGTGACTGGCTCCACCCTCCTTATTGCTCTGAGAGCCTAGCCTCATACCTACGGTTATCCAACTCTGGGGCCACATTTACCTGCCCCAACTCTGGGAATTTCTTGTGTCTGCCTGAAGCAGGAGTTTGTACCCAGTGTCAACTGCTCAAGTGCTCAACTGCCTCTTAAAAGAGCCAGGCCTCTGTAAGGAGAGCCTACTTGAGAGACCACTTTGTCAGACCCTGTGTGGATATTCAAGGATCCATGTTGGACTCCATCTATAGTCGGATTTTTTCTTTGTGCAGCTAGCGCACAAATAATAGCCTGGAGACAATGACCAAGGCGACTCATTAAAAAAAAAGTGTTTATTTGGGCTTATAGTTTCCGAGGGTTAGAGTTCATAATGGTGGAGCAAAGTCATGATAGCAGCAACAACTGAGAACTCACATCTCAAACCCACAAGTAGAAGGCTGGGAGCAGACTGGGAATGTCCCCCATTTATTTTCTTGTCATCCTGTAAAGCCCTTCAGCAGTTTTCGTAGTTTCAAATAAGCTAACCTCAGCATGTGTTAACGGAAGGTGGAAATGTATAGAGGAGTAATTAGCTTGATCAAGTGGTCAAGGCCAGATTATCAGTAATATGTCAAATAATCTACCCCATGATTGACACTAAGACAAATCCTATATCATTGCTATGGATGTTGCCCAAAATGTGTAATTGTGACAGCATAACAGTATGAAAACAAGCAGCTGCACCCAAATCAAGGAAATAGCCAGCAGAATAACTGATGAATAAGTTTAAGTGTCAAGAATATGGATGACAAGGAAATAAGTGGGGGGAGTTGTCAAGTACTTCAGAAGACTAAAGAGAAATAACTAAATATCGTGGGATTCTGAGAAGGTGTCTGGGACAGAAAAAGGATATTGGCAGGAAAAGCTGGTGTCTTTTGAATATGGTTTTGGTTTAGTATCATTCCAATATTGTTTTTCAGGCTCTGTTAGATATACTATACTGTATTAGATACTAACATTGGGGAGGCTACATCAGGAATGTATGGAAATGGAACTATTGCTGTAACTTTTCAAAAAGCCTAATATTTGATCAAAAAAGTTTAGAAAAAAAAGCTTATGCAAGATTTCTTTTTTATAAAAGTTCTGTATCTTCCTCTGTCTTCTTTATCTTTTAAGTGAAAATCTATTATGAGGTTAGAGGACCTGTTTGGTCCTTAGTAGAAACTGGCTAAAGAATATGAAAGAAAGTTTAGGATTGAATCCTTGTCGGTGACTTAGTAGATGCTACCAGTAACTTTCCATGGTCTTGCCTCTAGGCTCATTTTCTAACACATCTCATTTTCCAGACCCTTTTAAAGGGTATAGTAATGAAAAGCCATGCTGATAAGAGATAGCTCTGAATATTTTATAGAGCAACTTGATCATGACCTTAGTCATTATAAGATAATGCACTTAATAGAAAAAATTTCCAAACCACACTTACACAGAACCATGAGTCCCAAGATCTCTTTCAGCTTCATGGAACACATGAATATTCTCTGAATATTGTGTTTGCCGCTAAGATCAGATGACTTGAAAACTGGAGCACATCCATGCAGAAGTGAAAAGACACTGTCTTCTGGAAGCTTATGAAGTCCCTCTTGGGAAATAACTAAACTAAATCACTATATGTAGAAAAAATCTGAAAAGCCAGGGGTCTATAAAATATTTACATCGTGGTTTAGAGTGAGAGCAGCCTAGGAGTCTGTGTGGAGTCTTGGAATTGGAGGAGAGGGATCTATCAGAACATCTGGTTTATTCATGAGAAGAGAGAAGTTAGACAGGGCAGACATTCTGGCTTCTGTGAAGTTGAGCATGCTAGATATACAGATTGAAGATCTTAAAGCATTTTGAATTTGTTTCTGGGGCAGCAGCCTAGCAGAAATTCTGTTTCCCAGAAGTTCTGGGTAAGTGACATAACAATGAGGCTCCAAGAAATCATATCTCTTCTCATTGTTGAGGGGTCTACTTTGTTTCCCTCAAGTTTACTGGTGTTTAGCTAGTTATTCCTTACCTAGTTATGATTTGATTAATCTCTTGCTGAACTAAAAGAAAAGAATCTGGACTTCACAAAGCTGAATTAGACATACTTGGTTGAATTGGTGTTTTGTGAGCAATAATTCCATGCCAGGCACTGTGTTAGGTCCTATTAATACAGCAGCAAGTAAGCTCGTCATAGTCCTGTCCTCATGGGGTTCACAAGCAATGAAACTGTTCCTCCTAACTCGCATCAGCCAGCCTAGAAGTGCCTCAGATGGCTATATATGTGTTTTTTTTATTTAATACTAAAATGAACTATTGTTTTAACTTCCTTCTAGGAATGTTGGAAAGATACTTTTGTGTATAGTCTGAGTTATATAATTTTGAAGCAGTATTTGGTCCTTTGATCATAAAACCAGCCCTTATCCTGTATGCTCCCTTCAGCCTATGATGTTAAAGATATTAGTGGATTTGCTTGGTGCATATGACAATCCAAAATGTGTTTACTAAGGTCCAGCAAGCTCTAAGAGGCCGTGTGGCCAGCTGACAGCATCCAGAGGGAGCCAGCTTCTCCCTGTTGCTGTGTGGACATTTCTCTCTTCCTGGATTAAATCTCCTGGGTCAGATTCCAAGATGTGACCTCACTAAAAGCAGTGACCCAACTAGAGTAGTATGCCAACCTGATTCCACAGCACTAATAGCCTCTTTCTGGGCCCTTGTTGGAGTCTTCTGGACCTTTTCATCTAGTAACTATGTCTCATATCTTGAGTTAGAAAACATGGATGTTACAAATTGTTACTTTTTCTAAATCAAGGATATAGTCAGATTCAGGCATGAAGACCCATTCTGTAATCCCAGCACTCCACACTTTAGAAGCTGAAGCAGGAAGAAAAATGAAGAATTCATTACTGATTGACATAGTTTGCAGTTCAGTGAAGTATTGTTGAAGGAGGCCGCTTGGCTGCTTGTTCGTTTCCTGGCCGCCCACACCCTTGAAATAATTACACAGAAACTGTATTAATTAAATCACTGCTTGGCCCATTGGCTCTAGCTTCTTCTTCTTCTTCTTCTTCTTCTTCTTCTTCTTCTTCTTCTTCTTCTTCTTCTTCTTCTTTTTTTTTTTTTTTTTTTTTTTTTTTTTTTTTTTGGTTTTTCGAGACAGGGTTTCTCTGTGGCTTTGGAGTCTGCGCTGGAACTAGCTCTTGTAGACCAGGCTGGTCTTGAACTCACAAAGATCCGCCTGCCTCTGCCTCCTGAGTGCTGGGATTAAAGGTGTGCGCCACCACCGCCCAGCTTGGCTCTAGCTTCTTAATGGCTAACTCTTACATATTAATTTAACCCACTTCTGTTAATCTGTGTATCGCCACGTGGCTATAGCTTAATGCCTAAAGTTCTTTCTGGCTCCAATGGGGCTACATGGCTTCTCTCTAACTCCGCCTCCTTTCTCCCAGCATTCAGGTCCATCTTCCTTGCCTACCTAAGTTCTGCCCGGCTATAGGTCCAAAGCAGTTTCATTCATGGGATCACATCATACAGAGGGAAATCCCTCATCAGAGTGTTTGAATGAATGATTGTTCTTTCCAGTTAGTTTTTCAGGGCAAAGCTCATCAGTTTATCAGTTGAGCTTTGACCCACTCCTCTTCTCAGCAGTGAATCTGACAGCCCACCTTGGCTTGTGAGGCTCTAACAGCCATTGCCATGCCATCCTGCAAGGCCTGGTTCTCCAGTTGCCATCCTCCCTGTGAAGTGTTCTTTGGCTCTTTCACCACCCATTCCTTCATCTTTGGGTCTTTAAAGCATAGTTTCATGTAACCATCTTTGGCCTCAAACTCACTGTATATCCTAGGCTGACCTTGAACTCATGCTTCTACTTCCTGACTCTGGCCTTCTTTACCCGGTATGCCTCTCCTTTGGGTTTTCCAAACCTAGTGTAGTGCCTCTCCTGGAGCACACACCATAGGCTGACAGGTAAAATCATGACTAACTTACATGGCCGTCTCCTATCCTGATGTGACTGAGATGTTTACATTCATCCTTCTGTCCTCTGGTGCCCAGGATTTCTTAACATCAGTGTTTAACATTCTAGCTACCACATAAACGCTTTACATTTATTACTGTTTGTCATAATAATGCTGTGAGAGTAGCACATACTCTTGTTTCACAGGTGAGAAAATGAGGCACAGAAAGGTTAAAGATTTTGCCCAAAGCCACAAAAGGGTTGGATTTGGAAGCCAGATATGAAGTTGGGATACAGGTCTTTTAAGCACTACTTGGAATGTGTGTGGTAGTGCCCATGGTCTCCATACCAACAGCTAGTGTTTATGGAATATTGCTTATGTGTCAGCACTGGGTTGTGTTATATATTACCTCACCCATTCTCACCATGAGGTACATACAGTCATTCTGTAGGTGAGGAAACTGAAGTTCAGAGGGGTTGGAGTTGAGCAACATTGTGCTAGGCAATGTTCCAGTATGGCCTAGTACAATTTAATAGATGAATGAGTAAATGCATGAAAACTATAGGAAAAGCTATAAGAGGTAAAGTAAGGTGTATTGAGCACTTTCCATATTTTTCAGTGTGATCTTTTTCTAACATTAAAACTTTCAAACTGATTGTAAAGTTGCAAGAATATAATAGTGAAAAACCATGTATCTACTGCTGTGTCTCACCTGTTATTATTTCTTCTTACCCCGTTTTTTTCAACCATTTAACCATTGTGTTTTTGATTCATCATCCCTCCCCTGAGTATTTCTGTGCATATCATGAAGTAGGAGTCAGTGTTTGTTTATAGTCAGGTTTTTTGTTTGTTTGTTTGTTTGTTTTGGCTTTTCGAGACAGGGTTTCTCTGTAGCTTTGGAGCCTGTCCTGGAACTAGCTCTTGTAGACCAGGCTGACCTGGAACTCACAGAGATCCACCTGCCTCTGCCTCCCGAGTGCTGGGATTAAAGGCAAGCACCACCACCACCTGGCTATTGTCAGGCTTTTATATCCTGTGTTTATTTAAATGGAGAGCTTTCATGCCATGGCACATAAATGGAGGTCAGAAAACAACTTCTGTGAGATCTTGTCATAAAGAGAAGGAGCCCTTGTAATTGCCTGCTGAGATGTTTTTCTAATGGCTACTTTGGTATCAGTTGATTATATTTTCACATTCAGGTTGTGATTTTCCTGGTTCTGGTTATGACCAGTAATTTTAGAACAGTTTTTCTATAACATTGGGAGAATCTGAGTCCTGTTTAAGTCTGATGTTAGTTAAGTCATCTTGTTTAGGTTTAGCAGTCCCAGTGGATTGCAAACTCTTTAGTTTGCTTAGCTCCTGTGGTGCTGCTGGGGGAATCTTAAGAAGTTTCCCAAGGCCATGCTGCCTGGTGCCTGTATGTAGGAGAGGAGAGGTTTCTGTCCCACTGGGATGAAGGGTACTTTTGGGGGACCCTGTAGAGAAGGTGAGGGTATTTCCCTAGACTGATTTATTGTCAGCTGGTCCTGGAGCATCTTGCTAGTTGGTGTTGGCTTGGCATTGTCAATAGAGCTCCCATTTAGTCTTAGGCTGTCTTCTGTTGCTAGGTTGGGGATTGGGAAACTTTGAGCCTGCCACCTTTTTCTGTTGTATGATGGAGGGTTCTCATAACATGCACAGCTGTGTGTTGTTTCTGGGTTTTTTTAACCATTCACCTTCCTTCCTCTGTCTTTTCAACTTCCTTCGATTGACTCTTTTATTGCTCCCATTGTACTTTAGAGGAGATAGGTAAGATGTGAGCTCATGGGCTTATCCGTGTTGTCTGTCTCATGACACTGTTCTGTTTGGCCATTTGCCTTTTGGATAATATGATTATTTTGAATGGTTACAATTTTAAGCTTCATAAAGTGGGGAGGGAGCTTCTTGCGGAGGCTTTGCAGTAGCCTCAGGGTCTGAAAAGATTTCTTACTCCACAGACCCATGGAAGACTGTTTATCATCTGTCTTCCCCTTGCTTGGCTGTTTGTGTTTTTTATGTCTGCTTTAAAAGCAGCCCTTCCTTGCTCTTATGCTTGATGAATAATACATGTGAGAGTTGAAAGTTAAGACAGATAAACTGTTAGTTTTGTAGGGGCTTTTCTTAGCTTTTTGATCAATGTCATCTCTTTGTTGACAGGAATTTTATTTTAAATTCAACCTGCAAATTGTATCCATCAGTTAACTGTAAGATATTTAATTTTTATGTACATTTAAATTTATGCACTGAAAGACAATTTTTTATAAATGTGTTTTTTACATTCTTTTCTTTTAAATGAGGGATTTGGGGTCATCTCAGTTCTTCCACTGTAAATGTGCCTTTGAAAAATCAAAAATTGCGTTGGAAGTCAGGGACCATTTTATGTAGTTTACAATAGTAGTTTTGTACAAACGATTTCAGGTTAAAATTGCATACTATTTATTCCCACCCATTTCCTTTATTGGCTGTGACACACAGGAATTACGCCCATTGCTTAACTAACCTTTCTGACCTTTTGTTACTTGGCTATAAATTGACTTGGGTCTTTTGCAAAAACACTGGGGGGGGGATCTTTTTGTTAGAACCCAGCCAATTCCTGCTTCAGCGCAGAACAGTTTGTTCTCTTGAAGGAATGAGCCAGTTCAGTGAGCAGAAAAACACAGCCATAAACTGGCATCGGCAGGACCATGTTCATTCCACAGAGCAAAGGACTCATAAGAGAATGAGGTTTTGCGGAGAGAAACATGCTTTTGAGCTTCACCGATTTTATGTAAATATAATTGACTTTCTAGAGTGAGTTGGGACTACTACATGAAAAGGATTTTCTTCCTGTGCTCTGGTGGACATAACATTCTAACTATTTAAAAAGGAGTATAGTAGAATTCTCTTTTGCTGTTCCACTGTCCCCTCAGAGTATGTATGGCATGTTCCCCTACATTTCATCTGATCTGCCTGTCAGGATAGGAGCAGCTTCTGCTCAGCATACAGACATTCCATGACTGACATCTTGCAAGACTGAATGCTAGCCCATCCTTGAGAGAAGACATTGATGGCAGCCAGTGAGTTAGAAGAAAACATGAAACATGCTTACACGACTGTTCACATAGTGGACAATAGAAATAAGGGCATTTGAATAAAGTTTGGAGACTGTTTAGGAGTTTGCCAGATGGCCAGTGGGAAGGTTCTGGAGCAGCTCTGGTTATTGCCTAGCCTGTTGTTCCCTGGAGTGTACTCAAGTTTTCTTCCTTTAAGAAAAATCATTTCTGGTCAAATAGGAGTAGATTTAAAGTTTGGGAGTAATGACACAATCTGGGATTTGGGGTACTAGTAGAATTACACTTGGATCTGATGAAGTAAGTTGGGAAGGGAGTGAAACTGGAAATGGCTAGGGACTGTGCACTGTGCATTGCTATCATGGCATGAGACAACCAAGATTTTCTCCTATGGGCAGTAGAGCTATGAAATGCCAGAAGTTGGAGCAGAATTGGGTGAGAAAAGGTAGATTTGCGCTTACTAGACTAGAAATGTTAGGTTGGACCAAACTAAGTAAAGATCATGATGCCAGGCTGAAATGATTCCTACATAAAGTCACTAGAGACAGTGATCTACATTCTGGGAAGGCAGATACGGTTGTGACATAAAGAACTTCATGGAAAGGACAGGGCAGGTAGTGTAGATCGCTGAAGTCTCTGCAGCAAACAAGAACAAGAGGACATTGCATAGGGCTGACCTTGGTGGAGGAGTACAGGGAGGAAACAGGAGACAAGAAGTCTCCTGGGCTAACAACATGCTGTCAGTGACTCACATACACTGTCATGTCTAATGTAGTGAACCATATGATATTTACACTTAGATATTGTACCAATGAAAACTAGGATTTGGGAGTTTAAATACTTTTCCCAAACCCAAGTGGCCTGTATGAGGAAGCAGCTGAGTCAGAGTTGGAACTCAGTTTTATCTGACTCCAAATATAATGGCATGCCCACTCTTGGATGGGACTAGATACAGCTGAGCAGCCCAGTGTTGAACAAGTCTCTCTATATATTTGAGATAGAGCTATACTCCTGGCTAACCTGGAACTTCATATGTTGACCATGCTGACCCCAAACTTTCAGTGATTCTCTTGCCTCTGCTTCTGCTTCCCCAGTGCTGTACTTACAGGCTTGCTTCACAATGTCCAGCCTGGATACATTCTTTCTGAGAGTTTGCACCTATAAATAGTCATCTAGTAATACTTAGATGCTAGCATTAATGCTAATACAAGAAACATTTAGATTATCTGCTTTTTTATTCTTAAATATTATAATATAAAAACAGCATGATTTTATTTCTTGAAATCTCACCCTTGTGTAAGAATTGCTTTGGGCCGGGCAGTGGTGGCACATGCCTTTAATCCCAGCACTTGGGAGGCAGAGGCAGGCGGATCTTTGTGAGTTTGAGACCAGCCTGGTCTACAAGAGCTAGTTCCAGGACAGGCTCCAAAGCCACAGAGAAACCCTGTCTCGAAAAACCAAAAAAAAAAAAAAAAGAATTGCTTTGGGAAAAGGCCCAATAAAACTGACAAAACATGAATGTTACTGATAGATTGAATTTTATATTTTATTTTGCTTTGTATATGAGCATGTGTGTCACAGTGAGTGTGCAGATTAGCAGACCACTGTCCAGTTGGTTTTCTCCTTCCACCATGTGTGTTTGGTTATCAAACTCAGGTCATCAGACTTGGTGGCAAGCACCCTTACCCACTAAACCATCTCATCAGCCCTAAAATATGTAAGTTTTAATGTTCATTGTATGCGTAACAATTTATGAAAACAACACACTTTGGCCTTCAGAAATTGAAGAACCATTTAAGACGAACATGAATAGAAAGGGTGTGGGATCACTGTTTAATAAATACATGCTCTAAGAGGGTTCAGAAAAACAGTTTTCAGGTAACTGTATCTTAAAAGGGGGGATTATTCTGTAGAGCTCAGCTTTTGTCAAGCCCAAGACAAATAAATAGTCTTCTGTTTCCTTCAATCATAATGACATAGATTCCAGGGTTAGATCCTAGGAGATAGACAATAAAAGCAAAAGCAAATCTGTATTCCTTGAAACTAGTTAACCATCCCTGTGCAGTACAGCCATTTGGGACTGGAGACTCTCAGTTGTAGCATCAAGGCTGTGCTTATGCCATCTTGTCTTCTCAGCATTCCCCTTCCCAATTTCTTTTGCTTGTTTCTCACAGTGGAGCAAGAGATAATGAATGTTGTCAGGATCGAAAATATGGGTAAGGTATCTAAACTTAGGTATCTCAATACTCAGCCTGTATTATTGTGTGGCCATCACTGGTAAAAATGTTGGGTCTTTAGGGGAAATTTTAATATTTAATGTGGCAGAGCTGTAGCTGTAGCATAGTCTCCTGTTCAAAGTCTGGATTATATATAGCTCAGGAGTGGAAAGTCAAATCTGCTTTCCTCTAGTAGCCGATGAGCATAGCAGGAGAGGCAGTTATGTAAGCAAGTGCTCATTAGTACTGCTGTAAATTCAGACAGCTGGGCCTCTGTGGTTCTTTGTCTACCTCAGTATTAATTCTCATTTGCTTTCTTGATAGCTGTGGGGCTTGGCGCATAAGAGAACACTGGAAACAAGGAACCCCAACTGCAGCTTGACACTCTAGTTCACGGCAGCTCACAGACCTGTACACAAGCAGTGCCAGTTCATGTGGTGCAAAAGGCTTGTGGTGTACTGGAGTGAAAAGACATAGCAAGGAGAAACCCACTAAACAAGCTTGGGAGACTGGTCATACTGTGGGATCCCTTAATTTGCACATTTGCTTCTTTGTACTTCTGCTATGCAAACCTGTTAATGTCTGTTCCATGTTTGGGTATTAAATGATAGTGGCAACACTAGATGTAGTGACTCATGTAATGTGCCTTCCTCATATTGCTACTTGGTGAGTATTTGTAAATGTTCATTTCTCCTCCATTTACCTTTTCTCAACCTTTGTCCCAGTTCTGCCTTTTTTTCTTTTTGCTGAGAAATATAGTCCCATTCATGAACTCCATCATTATATATCCAGTACCTCAAAATTCTCTCATCTTCTCCTTCTTCCTCCTTTTTCCTTTCTGCCTCCCAAGAATATATCCACACTCCTTTTCTGCTGTTCCTGGTCAACAGCAGGCTAAGGATGAGAGATGAGAGAAAGGAGTTAGCCTGAGAAGATAAGGGGATCACTCTCATAAGCATATCCTAGGTCAATAATTCTAATCCTGGTACCTTCAAATTTCCCAAATAGGTGTACAAGTCCCAGGCTCTTGACTCTCCTGTGGCATTACCATGTCTTCTTTTCTTATATACCTTTACTCAAAAGACAAAAGAGAGGATTTGATTTTGCCAGGCTGCCTAGTTCTAGAGTCACCTTGTGTAGGTATATATTGGGTATATATTGGGTTCTTCTTGAGGCTCTTTGTGCTTCCATATTGTCAGAGTCCACTTTGGGGGCCCTTAGTGGGAGAGAACTCTTTTTTTTTTCAAGACAGGGTTTCTCTGTAGCTTTTGGAGCCTGTCCTGGAACTAGCTCTTGTAGACCAAGCTGGTCTCGAACTCACAGAGATCCGCCTGCCTCTGCCTCCCGAGTGCTGAGATTAAAGGCGTGTGCCACCACCACCCGGCCGAGAGAGAACTCTTGCAGCAGCATTTGTTTGACCTTCCTCTAACTCTAGGCTTCTCCTTATTCTTCACCTCCCCAGACCACCCCCATTTGGCCACCCCTTATCTGATACATCTTATCCTAAAGAAATAATCATGCCCTTGGGGCATTGGGAGAGTCTCAAAACTTGATTGGTTGTCACTACCTGGAGATTATGGGAAGCTGCTGGTTTCTAGTGGGTAGAGGTCAGGGATGTGATGACATACACTACAGTGTACAGTACAGCACCATACTCCCAGATGTAGAGCTTCATGTTGCTAATTTTCATTAGTAACAAGGTTGAGAAGCTCTGACTCAGGGTTTCTTGTGTCATCCTGCCTGCCTCTGCCACATTAAGGAGATTTCTAACCTCAGCAGCTGCTCCTTTCCCTGTATAGCCTCACCTCTTTTAAGTCTTCCTTCATTCCTTACCCAGTCAGAGTGGGTCCTCCCTTAGGTTTCTACCTGCCTTGTCCACTCATTGCAGCACTTCTCACTGTTGATTTGATAGCCCCTCACAAGGACTTGTTCTTTTGAGAGCAGAATAATAGCTTCATTGGAATGTGGATTATTGTCCACCAAATCCAATATGCTGTTGTTTTATAATGTTTATATATAAAAAACAAAAATATTCTAAGGGCCCAAACCTTGGCATTAGAAGAGTAAGGGGGCACATTGAGGAAAGATCAAAGGATTCATAGCTCATACCTTCCTTGACCTTTAGATTCCACATAGGAAGACAGTGGCAGTGTTGGCTTTCTGAATCGTTTGAGAGTATGAAAAGACATTAGCAATGAGCCTATCACATTCAAATGTGTTATAGAACTGGAAAATGAAGCCATGGTTCCAGATAGTAGGTAATTAACAGACACAGAAAATGTCACTTTTTGTTATTGTCTAGTAGTAGTGACCTTGATTCCAGGTAGCTACCCAACAGTCAACCTAATGAATGTGATCCCCTTTGCTATAGAAATACCAAAAAGTCTTAGTGTTGACGGAGATGGGAGAGTAGGGGATTGGTGGGTGGGGTGGGAATGGGAGATAAGAACTTGGAGGGGAGGATGGGAGAAGGCTGCAGCTGTGATATAAAATAAATAGATGAACAATTTAAACAAAGTGTTAGTGCTTTTCCTTACTCCATGGAAGCATGGAACACCCACCCCTATGTGACTAATGTTTTATGACAGAATCTTACACAGCCCAGAGTAGTCTCAAGCCTCTGCAGTATACTGCCTCCTGAGTGTTAGTAGCTTAAGCCACTACACTCAGCTTGCCATTTCTTGTAGAAATGTTTTTCTATTCTTGGAATACTAAGACACTAGAAACACATCCTGAAGGTTAGGAGGTCTAAAATGACCTGAAGTTAGACCAAAGTCAGTTGTTTTGTGAAATTGCTGAGGCATGAGAGAGACACAGGTTATAGACTGGGATGGTATTACCTTTTATCTAGATAAATATTATAATAAATTACCTTTTTCTGTAGCATTAGCAGGCTAGTGACAATTGATAACATAGTCAAAAACCATTTTCATATTCTTAGGAAAAGGGCTGTAACAATCATATAAACATTTAAATCCCATCTAGCATTTATTCAGAGAATTTCAAAGTTAACCCCATTGTGTGTGGCTATATCATTAGAACAGAGAGGAAGTCTGTGAATATGAGAGGAAGAGCTGATTCTTTAAAGAGAACTTTGAAAATGCCTTAAAGCATATGAAATATTTATCTTCAACTTTATCAGTATCTTTCTTTATAGTTAGAGTTCTGAGACAGATATGCCTGATGGTTAGGCATTAGCATCAGCAGGGGTCACATGGCTACTAGAAACATATGGAGTACCTCCTCATCCTATTTGCTTCTTTGACTTCCCAGAATAAATGCTACATCTCAGAACTTACTTCTGTACTGAAATATACTTTCTTGTACTATTTATTATTATAGGATGTTTGTTTTTTTCTTCTTGTCAGTCAGAAGTACTGGGCTGTGAGTTAAACATGTAAGTTTTGGAATCTGGGATACCTGGTTTTGAGTACCAGCAACCTAAGTTACTTAGCATCCCATTATGTAAAGTTGTGTTGATATTTAATTCCTGGTATTATTAGAAGGCTCAAGTCAAATGAGAAAACAAATATAAGGAAGTTGGTGAGGGCATACAGTGATTTTCTTTAGTGGTTCTTCTGTTTGAAGACAGGTACTTTGTTAGCTTTGAATTCTTCCTGCATCTACCATATATCTTGGCATTTAGCTAAATATCCAGTACCCTAAAATTTTTATTTGAAATAAGTGATAGATACATATATTTACACAGAAGTACACATGGAAAGGATTGTCTGAAATAACAATAGTTTGAAACAATTGAAGTCATGTTTTAGTGTTTGAGTCCATTTTCAAAAATCTTATTCTTCTAAGGACAAGTCTCTTGCAACTCTTAAATTGACTCCCGTTAATGTAGATATCTTATTCCCTTCCCCAATATCCACCCTTCCTCCATCTCCACCCTCCCACAACCCTAGGCTCTCCCCTTTTCTTCCTTTCTCACTTCTACCCCCT
>JAQHUG010000077.1:3880334-3965976 GCA_028555095.1 Dicrostonyx torquatus
TTTTCAAAACCATCTTACCCTGTCTTGGCAGGATTTGACAGTTCTGCTTATCCATTTCTGGATACTATATATTTTGTCAGTAGTTGAGGTATGGGCAGTTCCTTGCCCAGAGGCTGGTTTTGCAAAGAAGAAGACAAGTTCCAATTGGAGTGTCTTTGGTGCTCAACAATCTCTTGGGAATAGATCGGTGTTGCCAGGAGCAATTGTGTCTTGTTACCACAGAACTCTAAGTTAGATTAAATGCCATTTTCTACAGCTCTTTGAAGAGGTTGAAGACTATTTATACAGAATATAATCTCTATGTGCCTAAAGAACCCGATTAGTCTAACTATAAATATGACAAACATAGATGACTATTGATCTACAATTCTTAATACCTATCTAACTTAAAGACTAATACAATAAAAAGACTGTGCAATAATTGAGAACAATGACCTCCAAATGTAAAAAATGTATAAGTATCTTGATCAGAGGTAGAAATGTACATTGCAATATGGTAAATATATATATATTTATCGATACATAAACAGTATACAAGTATCTTGATCAGAGGTAAAAATGTACTTTGCAATATGGTAAATATACCTATGTCAATACAGAAAAATGTTTTAAACAGGTAGAAGCATGCATGCATACAAAATTCAATATAATTTAACTTTGTATTCATATACAAGAGTCTATGCCAATGTAATTATCTATAAACAATAACTCACAAATACCAATCTATTATCCCATCATTCCCTTTTTTTTTCAAAAAGACCCCTGAGCCTATAAAATTCCTCCCCCAACCCTCAGCCATATACTAATTATAATCAACCCCTAAATGATGTCCTTAAACCCGAGGAATCACTTCCAGCTGTCATGAGGGCGACGTTCTTTCTGGGGGATCCTGTTAAAGTAAAATGATTGTTAAATTTCAAGATTAATGTCTGGTAAGATTGCAAATAGTCTCTGAGTATTTTGTGGAGGTCTGGCCAGAATGTTGTAAAAGATGTGCACTGTTTCAGCTAGCCAAGTTGGAATCTTGCTGGTACCCAAAATAGGTCTTATAGTAGCTATTAGTATCATGACGTCATATCAACCAGGTGGAGTTGTTGTTATGGGGCCCCATCTTCTTCCTGGAAACTTCAAAGATTACTGCAGAAACATTCATTGTTCATTGTGGAAAACTTAAGCATTAATTATATAAACACACACACACATATATGTTCATTGAAAGGTATGATAGATATGAAGAAAAGCAAAGATGTTTTTGAAATTCTTTTTTCTTTCTGTCCCATATCATGGCTCTTGACATGAGACAGAAACTCCAGAAACTCTGGAGTTTTTCTCTTAACAACAGGCTTGGAATTAGAGAAGGACTGAGCCAGAGTCCAACTCCAAAACTAGCTCTATAAATTTAAAAATATACATACACACACGTATGTCTTAGATTTTTATACTTTCAGAACCTATTTGGTTTTCTTGATAGTCCCTATTGGGTAGTTATTTTTCCAACTGTCAGTATTCAAACATTCAGGGTCCCTTGAATTTTTCGAAGATGAGTGTTTTCCTGCAGAATCCTGCCCCCATCCTATAAGTTTTTCTTACCACCTATATGATTATCATCATTGTGGATGAGTTGTCATTTCTCCTTTCCAAGAGGTTTGTCCTCTTCAAACTGAACCTTTATTAATTTTGATGGTACCCACAATTTTTCTTCTCCTGTGGAAACAAGAGCAAAACCCCTTCCCCAGCGTAGCACATCTCCTGGCTTCCATTGAAAGGCATAAAGATATATCTTTATAATCTCCTTAGCTTGTTGCCATGTTATAGAAAATTCTTTCTTCAAACCTTTGCTATTGGCATGATGTTTTTTATGAAACTCTGAAGCTTGCAACATGCTTCCAATCAATGAGTGATCAATTTCTGCATTACCTTGTGCTAGAGGACCTGGCAGACCCATATGGGACCGGATGTGTGTTACGTACATCAGACAAAGCCTATTCCTGATTATGTCTTATACCTGGATAAACAATGAAGTCAACTGTGTATCATCTGGTATAAATTCAGTGGTTTCAATATGCAAGATAACTCTTTCTGCATATTGTGAGTCAGTGACTATATTAAGAGGTTCTTTAAAATCCCTTAACACCATAAGAATGGCATATAATTCTGAATTCAAAACAAAAAAGTTAAGTTTAGCTAAATTCTAAAATGACACATTTTCCAGAAACTATTAATTGTTACAGATAAGAAATAAGAAAGTAATAGGGGAGCTGGTGTGAGATTGCTCAGTGGTTAAGAGCACTAACTGTTCTTCCAGAGGACCCAGGTTCAATACCCAGCACCCACACAGCAGCTCACAACTGTGTGTAACTCCAGTTCCAGGGGATCTGAAACCTTCACACCAATGCACATCAAAGAAAGTTAAATAAATTTTAAAAAAAGAAAGTAATAGGGTCAAGCCCAAGGCCATTCCAGATATATGACAGAGATGGGAAACTAGGTGGGGCTTCTTTACACCCCAAATATTAACTCTGTCAAACTTTTGACATAGCCTCTGTAGTGCTGTGCATGGGCACTGCCCCTTAGGACGCAATACCCAAACATAACCCTGGTTTGCCTTCAAGTTAAAGCCATAGCTCTAAGGAGACTCGGGAGCACTCAATGTGGAGGAAGGGATCAATGTGCAAAGCCTGACTGCCTTCAGAGCTATATTTCCACATGACCTTCTCTGCAGTCTCTTGTGTCACCAGGGCTCAGAGCTTATTCCAGCTGTGATGTTTGCTGTCTTAGTTGATCTCCCCTTGTAGGTGCACAATAAGTTATCTGTTTACTACATGGCCAACAAGCTCTTTCTATATTTGACTTGTCTCATGGTTGAAGGTCATCATCTCACCCTTTAGTAACTGCCTGTACAGTGTAAGAACCCTCAATTCATTTTTCAGTCTCTCAGGAGACCAGTTCTTTGAGCACATCTTATCACCAAGAGGTATCCTCAGTCCTTGGAGCACATTCAAATTTGTGCACATCTTTTCAGAATGTGGCAATTAGAAACGAAAAAAGCACTCAAGATGCGGCCCAACCAAAAGAGAATTTAATGGGAATTGTGTTTGCCATTTTGCAATTCCTATGACTACTTCCCATATTTATGTCAAATTTCTGTTTCATTTTTCCCCTCCCAGAGGAGAAATATGGGGTGAAGTGACCCAGTAAGCTAAGGAACCCTGGCTGGACTGAGCAGACTGGGATTATCTTATCATAAGGCCATTTGGGCATTCAGGCATACATTTCTAACTTTCTGCCCTTTTCTCTCTTTGAATTCTACCATGTTCACAATGCCTGACAATATAGCGATATAGTGTTTGGTTATTAAATACATGGAAAAATGGGATCTAGGAATAGGGTTAGGAATTCTCATAATTACAGTGCTATCTGTATTGGCTCATAATATAGCTCATATGAGTTAAAGCCCTATTTCAGAATGTAGTTCGAGCAGATAAGAATTACATGCAATCTGCACTTTGATCATCTTACCAATACTACTAACAAGGAATTTACTTAGATACAAAACTACTGACCTTCCTGTGTCTGAATCGTTTCACTCAGCTATCTCAAGGTTCCTCTGTGTTGCAATACTGTATTGCAGTGCCATTCCTTTTAAAGACTAAATAATATTTCACTTTCTATATCCATCTCTTTATTTTATTTCTTTGTCTGTCAGTGAACATTAGGTTGTGTCTGCCTCTTGGTGCTTGTGAACAATGCAGACTTGAGAGTTCATCAGGGAGCAAACCTATGCTTCTCCTTAGTCCTCCCTCCCCATTCCTGTGACCCTAGTAGGTCAGCACCTGCAGGTGTTGTCAGCTAGCCTTGTCTTTTAGTTCTTGTCATTAAACCAGCTCCCACTCAAGCTTGCTTCCAAGTCCTTCCTAATGTCATTTTGTTTCTCTTCTTTTTAAGTGAATTCAACAGACCAAATTTTAAATTTATTCTACTTGTCAAAAAGGAAAGGAAGCTATTGAGCCTTTTCTTGTCTTCTCTATTGAAAAAGCTCCAGGTCCATCATCCAGAAGAGGGCACTGCCACAGCCCTGAGCATGGGGAAAAGTTGTAAGAGCCCAGGGTTCAGCCTGGAAATGAAGGCCTAAGACACTTAAATAAATGTTCACTTCTTGAGTGGTACTTTGAATGCTGTTAGTATCTTATCAGGAAGTTACTGTTGTCTCATGATAGCCAATATTAAATGCCACTCAATAGGTTGATCACTCTTATGACGTAAGAGCCAGAATAAGTCTACAAATCCACTCTGATCTTATGCCAAACTATTGGGACCAAACTATACCTTATCAATAAAGTTCACGGAACTCTTCAGGATCACAGTTATGTTCAGTTTACTGGCCTGGGAGGCACCAGAACAAGGAGGCACTGAGAGTTAAATAAGACATTTTGGGGCTGCTGTGTGTACTTGGTTCTGTCTTTGAGGAACCTGTAACATGAGGGCTGGCTTGTTGGGGTTTCTGTCCTGCCCAGTATCCCACAGCCGGCAAGCCCCAAAGAAAATCACACAGAGAGTCTACATTAGGTTATACGCTGATTGGCCCATTAGCTCAGTCTTCCTACCAGCTCCCATAACTTATATTAACCCATTGTCAGCCACATGGCCAGTACCTTCTCTCAGTTGGGCTGCTACATGTTGCCTTGTTGGAGATCTGCGCAGTAATGCCAGGGAAGCTTCCTGCTTCCCAGACTTCCTCCTTGCCCTGCCTCTACTTCCTGTCTGGTTGACCCGCCTATACTTCCTACCTGGCCAATCAGCATTTATTTAAAACATGATTGACAGGATACAGAATTGTCCTGCACCAGGAACCTTAGAGCACTGAAGTAGCTTAAGGGGGAGGAGGAGAAAGAAGCCTCAGCACCTAAGCCTTTTTTAGGCTACAAAGCAATAAAACCAGTCAAAACCCACAAAAGTGAGATTGGCTATATAGATATTGTACTGACTAGTTTTATGTGACTTTGTCATAAGCTAGAGTCATCAGAGAAAATAGAGCCCCAATCGAGAACTTGCCTCTATAAGAATGGGGACCAACGGGGACTGACTGAGAAAACAATGATAATGGCACGGGGACCTATCTCTTCTGCATGTATTGGCTTTTTGGGAACCTAGTCTATATGGATGCACACCTTCTTGGGCTGGGATGGAGTGGGGAGAGCCTTGGGCTTCCCACAGGGCAGGGTATCCTGCCCCCTCTTTAGGAAGCGGGGGGTGGGAGGAGGGTTATTGGGGGAGTGGGAGGACCTGGGACAAGGGGAGTAAATGTAAATTTTTCTTTTAACAATTAAAAAAAAGTAAAGTAAAATGAGACAAAAAAGAAAAAAAAAAGAATGGGTTATAGCAAAGCCCGTAGCGCACTTTCTTAATAAATGATTGATGGGGAGGGTCCAGTCCATTGTGGATGGTACTATTTATTCCTGGGCTAGTGGTCCTGGGTTCTATAAGAAAGCAGGCTGAGCAAGCCATGAGGAGCAAGCCAGTGAGCAGTACTCTCCATAGCCTTTGCATTAGCTCCTGCTTCCAGGTTCCTGCCCAGTTTGAGTTCCTGTCATGACTTTCTTCAGTGATGGACTATGATGTACAAGCAAACCCTTCCCTCCCCAAGTAGCATTTGGTCATGGTGTTTCAACAATAATAACACCAAGGCACCTTTAGTGCTTTTTAAAAAAGAAAAGTAGAAGAGAGAAAAAGTAAAAAATGACAAAAAGAAAAAAAATGACTGTTCTGTTACCCACCAAACCCACTGGAATAATTAATTCAGTTTGTAAAATCTTTGAGCCACCTGGAAGGAAATGTAAAAATAAAGGGACTATATTTGCTGTTTAGTAGAGATCCAGGGTAAATGTAGCTTAAAAGGAAAGTGGACTTAGAATGAATATCTGCTGTGATGGGCAGGCATATCCTATCCCCTTCTTGCTTAGTAGCCTCTCAGTGTTAAAGAGGGTTAGAACAGTAATAATCCCCTGGAGGCAATGAGGATGGAATAGGAGAGAGAGAGTTTTTTTAAATGGTGTAATTGTCATTAACTTGGTTTTCTTGGTAGTGTGGAAAATCCCCAGAAAATGAGTCGATTTGTGTAGGGTTGGCAATGGGAAGGTGAGTAGTGGTATCTGGTTGTCATGGCTAAAGTTAGTAATTTCCAGGAAAGGAAAGATAAACATTTAAAACAAAACTATTTTTAAAAGTTGATATAAACTTTGCTTAATCATATAAATTTTTATATGTCAGGTTTTTTTCCATTTTTATTTATTTATTTTTTGTTTTGTTTTTTGAGACAGGGTTTCTCTGTGTAATAGCCCTGACTGTCTGGGAACTCACTCTGTAGACCAGGCTGGCCTCGAACTCACAGGAGATCTGCCTGTCTCTGCCTCCTGAGTGCTGGGATTAAAGGCATGTGCCATCATTGCCCAGATCATTTTTATTTATTATGAAAATATGAGATATATGAAGAAGTAGGATGGTCAGTCCCCATTTTTTCTTGTGCTTCTTTCTTTCCCCCTTCAGTAAACACTATGACATGAATTATTTTGCTCATATTTTTATGTCATACTAACCAATTTGGAACTTTTGTTTTGACATAACTAAAATGCCAATGTTACATACAAAGATATTAGAAGTAGTTTCTTAATGCCATATAATGTCCAATTTTGGTAGAGGGGCTGAAAACATACTACCTTTGCTCCCTGTATGAAAATTTTGCTCCTCCCTCAAATGAGGAGGTGGAATCTGTTTCCCCTCCCCTTTAGTTGGAACTGCCCTTATAGCTTATTTTTGACCAGTGGAGTGTATCAAAGGTGGCACTGGCAGTTCTAGATCTAGCTCTTAAGATGACTGGCAACTTCCTCTCTTGGTAGTCATCTATGATACAAAAAGTCTGACTACTCTTAACTACTATGTTGTGAAAAGGCCCAAGCTGCCATATAAGAAGAGTGAGTCCGGTCCTAAGTATCTCAGCCAGGGAGTGACTCACGTGAGAGAGGACACCGTGTCCTGGTCTCCAGCTTCCCTTCCATGAACGGAAGAGTCTCCCAGCTAAGCCTGCTCAGCATCATGAGGAAGACATTGTTTTCTTTAAACCACTGGGTTTGAGTGTTTTTTAAAAAAAATGGCATAATAAACTAAAGTGCCAACATATATTGTTCTGACTGTTTTAAAAAAAATGGCTTGCGGAGTCATGGAGCAGTAGCTCAGCATTTAAGTGTACTGATTGCTCTTCCAGAGGACCTGGGTTCAATTCCCAGTGCCTACATGGCAGCTTACAGCTGTCTGTAGCTCCAGTTCCAGTGGATCCAGCACCCTCATATAGACACATATGTAGGCAAAACACCAATTAATGCACATAAAATAAAAATAAATCATCTTTTAAAAAATACTTTTTGTTCTTAGTTTTTAGAATCAGAGCCCAAATAAGATGCAGCTCATTTGCAGGTGAAATTTTATTTATTTTGCACATAGCACTTATTCTAAAAGCCTAAATTCTGTGCCTTTTTGTTAGTGTTCTCTTGATTACTATTAAAAAACAAAAAAACATTTGGATTGGGGCTAGAGGGATAAATCAGAGGTTAAGAGCACTGGCTGCACTTGCAGACGCCCAGGTTTGAGCCCCAGCATCCACAGTGGCTCACATACCTAGATCCTGTCTTTGGGGATATGATGCCCTCTTTTGACCTGCTTGGGCACCAGGAATGCACATGGTGCACATACAGACAAGCAGGCAAAACATTCATATACAAAAAGTAAATAAATCTAAAAAAAACACCAAATTTGAATTTATTTTGTTTCCTTGCACACATGCACTTGTGTGTGTGTGTTCACATGTTATGGCTTGCATGTAGAGATCAGAGGACAATTTGCAGGAGTCGGTATCTTTTCCACCACCTGAGTCCTGGGAATTGGACTCAGGTTGTCAGACTTTAGTCACAAATGCTTTAACTCACTGAACCATCTGAGTAGCCACAAAAGGACATTTTAAAGCATTATGATTTTCTTTTTTTAAAATATTTTTTATTATTTTTATCTTTTCATATAATATATTTTGATCATATTTTTTCCTTCCCGCAGTTCCTCCCAGAACCTCTCAAATTCCCTACTCTCCCAGTTTCATGCTCTTTCTCACACTCTCTAAAAAAAGAAAAATCAAAATATTTAAAGGACAAAAAAACAGCAAAACATAACAAAAAGAGCATACAAAGTCATGGATTCCATTTTGCGTTGGCCAAGTATTCTTGAATGTGGGGCCTTTCTGTAGTGTGGTTGAGAGATCCAGTGTCACTCCATTAGAGAATGTTCAATTTTCCTTCTTTCAGCAGGTATCAATTGCAAACAGCTTCTTGGTTAAGGGTGGGATTTTGTGTTCACTTCCCATTTTCTGTGCTGGGATTTTGTCTGACTTGAATTTGTGCTGAGTCCTGGCTGTCTTGGAACTCCCTGTGTAGAGACCAGGGTGGCCTCAAACTCACAGAAATCACATGCCTCCTCCTCCTAAGTGCTGGGATTAAAGGTATGTATCACCACACCCAGCCAGCAGTATCATTTTGATGAGCTAATTTTTGTTTGATTAAGAAGGATTATCTATCTCATGAGCAAGCCATTTTGTCTAAGAAAAGGGAAAATATATGCTCTATAGAAGTTTCTACAGATTAAAGTGCAGGAAGCAGGACTCTAGAGCAAGCCCTCTGTTGTTTACAGCTCCCACAGACACCTGCAGCTGCTGTTTCTCTTTGCAAGGCAGGTAAACACAGGCTCATGATAGCCTAGAAGGCAATGAAAGATCTTGACTTTTCACGAACAATTGGACTTCTTTTCCTTTTACTTTATATTATGTTTTACAAGTGTCTTGAGATAGACCCTTGAATTTTGTCCAGTGTTTATAGCTGTAGTTTACAGTGCTAGCCACGGCTACCAATGACCACCAACAGTCATGCTTATTCTCCCTGTAACCTAGGGCCTGAAGAGATGGCTCAGTGGTTAAGAGTGCTTGTTACTCTTCGAGAGGACCCAACGTTGGTTCTCAGCATTTATATCAGATGGCTCACAACCTCCTATAACTCCAGCTCTGGGTATCCACTGCCCTCTTCGTTCTCTTTGGGCACCCCCACACATATGACAGAAATGCGTACACACAGAGACACAGAGATACATACATAGGTTAAACAAAATAATAAAAGCCCACGTGCATAAAATATATCTGTTAGCCTTTCTGTTGCTGTGACAAAAGTCTGAAACAGCTTAAAAGAAAGGAAACATTGGCTTCTTTGACTCATGTGTTCACTTCAAGGAGATAGGGTGAAACACAGACACTCACATCCTGTGGCCAGGCATCAGAAGAGAATATCTGCTGTTGACTGGTTACTCTGTTTGCCTGTGGGATGGCACTTTGGGGATGGTATTCCCCTGCTTAGCTAATCCTTTCTGGAAATGCCATCAGACATTCAGGGACTTGCTTGTTGCATTAATTAAGGTACTTCAGTCCCTTGAAAGTATCCATCAATATTGATCATTATAGTAACTTAATGACCCCTTCATCTGTTATAACATCTTCATAACATGCCTCTTTAGTTATTCAGTTTTAAATTTCAGTTTCTGGTTAAAAACAAACCCCTTTTACTGTTCTGTCTCAAAAATGTAAAGCTATTTTTTTTTTTTTACCTTTTCTCTTGAAAGGAAAATTCAGATTCAGTTTGTCAAATTCCGTGAAGAATTCTTAGGACATTTCTCTCCAACACTTTTAAAAATAAAGCGTAGAACAAGAAAAAAAAAAAGAAAGGCATAGGGAAAGCATCCACACTCTCATGACCTAGATTATGCCATCAACATCTCCATTTGTCTGGTGATATCTTGACTGTGATTATAGTCCACTGAAATCCAACATCGCTCTGGAAAGTCCTGCTATCACTATAGTTCTGAATCTTTACTTTCAGGTATAAGCTTTGGCTCTTACTAGGTTTCCTTTTTTGTTTTTATTAAAGCTTATTGTTAAAGTTTTAGAGCTTTGATTGTTAATGTAAATGAACTTTCCCTCCTTCATTTCTCAAACCAGTCATTTCTGTCATATGGGAAAATTTATGATTTATGTGTATTGCTTAATGTATTTAATCATCTTACTCAAATTTCTTATTGGGTAAAACGTTTGTCATGCAACCATGAAGACCAGAGTTCAAATTCCCAAAACCCACATGAAAGCTAGGTGGCTGTGGCAGCAGCCTGTAATCACATCATACAGGAGGTGGAGATGGTATTCCTAGAGCAAGCTGGCTAGCCAGACGAGCCAGAATAGCAATCTCCAGGTTCAGCAAGGAACCCTGCCTCAGTATATAAAGGTAGAATGTTAACAATGAAGACATGCGATGCCAGCCTTGGAAGTTCACGCACACGTGCACATACACATACACACACACACACACACACACACACACACACACACACACACACACACACGCTCATGCACCTTCCCCTACTTGTACTATTGCTTCAATTTTTAAATAAAACACTGGACACATTATTTACCTGCTACTCAGTGAAACCCAGTAGTCCCCATCACAAAAAGCAGCACTGGCCCTGTGCTTTTGCATTTGTGTCATGGAGACAAGGTCCTGCATTACCTGGTACTGAATTCTGCTGGCTGTCTGGGCTTGTGGTGAGCCCAAGCTCTCTTCTAGTTGGTGCTGCATCTTCCAGTTGATGGCTCTCCATCTTTCTTTCACTTAGTATAATGTTTTCAGGTTTATCATGTTTCAGTATGTATTAAACCTCTCCCCTGCCAGATATTCTGGCAAATACATAAGAGGATGAGACAGAATCATGAGTTTGATTCCAGCCCACTATATAGCAAAATCATGCTTCAAAAGAGTAAAACAAAATCTGGAAAAATGCCAATCGCTTTTATGGCATAAAAATATTCTACTAGCTGGAGGTTTCACCCAGTGACCCATTCATCAGTTACCATTAGGAAGGATGCCACAGTGAGCAGATAGTAAAGTTGTGTGTGCTTTTGTGTGGGCAGTCCATTCTCTTTTACATATGTCCAGGAGTGTAACTGCTGGATAAATTTAGCAACTATGTATGTAGCTTTTTGAAGACTTGCCAAAATCTTTTGTTCAAAGTAGCTACACCATTTTACATTCCTGTTAGTAACAAGGAAAGTTCCAGTTTCTTCCCATTCTCACCAGTATTTGTTCTCTGCAGTGTGGCTGTATTTGTCCTGGTCCAGTACAGGGAATCTCACTGTAGCTTGCATTTATTTTCCTCAGCTGCCAATGGTGATGAACACTTTTATTTTATTATTAGTTTTGTTTTTGTTTTTTGAGACAGGGTCTCACTCTGTAGCTCTAGTTGTCCTGAAACTCACTTTGTAAACCAGGCAGACTCTGAACTCATAGAGACCCACCTGCCTCTGCTTCCCAAGTGCTGGGATTAAAGATATGCACCACCATGTTTGCCAATGCTGAGTGGTGTGGAAAGTTTTTCTGTCTGTGTTTTACTTTTATTGTTTAATGAATAAAGCTGTTTCAGTCAGTGGCTTAGCAGAACAGAGCTAGGTGGGAAAACTAAACTAAATGGTGGGGAAAAAAAGGTGGAGTAAGCGAGAAGCCATGTAGCCACCACCAGAGGACACCTCCACTGGAGCCTGCCAAAACTTTGCCAATAGGCCATGACCTCATAGAATACACATTAATAAAAATGGGTTATTTTGGGATATAAGATCTAGCTAAAAATATGCTTAAGCTGTTGGCCAAACAGTATTACAAATAATATAGTTTTTGTGTGATTATTTCGAGTCAGGGCAGTTGGGAAATGAACGAACAGCCTCTGACAACATTGAGCTCTTTTAAATGTACTTACTCTTGTTTGTCTTTGGGGAAAAGTCTGACCAAATCCTTTATTCATTTTTAACTAGATTGTCTTTTTATTAAGTTGTAAAATATCTTCATATATATTCCAGGTATATCTTACCAGATATATTATTTTCAAAGACCCCTTTTGTGCTGAGGTTTAAGCTCAGCTCCTCATGAATGGCAGAAAGTGTTCTAATACTATCTTCATCTCCAGCCGCACCTTGTAACTTTACTGACAGTGACTGTTGAAGTCCATTTTTACTTTTGGTGAATCTCAGTTATCTGTCATTTTCTTCTTTCACTTGTACTTTGATTCTGTCTGAGGCCTTCCATGACTTATCCAAAAAGCTGATATGCTCACTAGAGAAGCATAATTGTGTGTCATTCTTATTTTTGGCACTTAAAGCACTTTAGAGTATTTGCTAATTATATTTAAAGGAACTTAGAAATTATGTACTATATAAATAAGCTAATAAACCTATTTATGGGCACTTACCCTCAGGAAATAACTTATGGAAGGAAAAATACTCTGTATGTGTAACAGGAGGATCAGGCCTGCTTTTTGTCCTGGCCACCCTGAACCAAAATGACCACAGTAACAGGAGCGGGGACCTTTGTTCGTCCCGGCCACCCCTCTAGCTTACACCCAAAATAATCATACAGAAATTGTATTAATTAAATTACTGCCTGGCCCATTATGCTAGCTTCTTCTTGGCCAACTCTTACATCCTGATCTAACCCATTTCTACCAATCTGTGTACCACAAGGTCATGGCTTACCGGGAAAGATTCTAACCAGTGTCAGTCTCAGGCAGGAGCGTCATGGCATCTGCCACACTGCCTTCTTCCTCCCAGAATTCAGTTCTGTCCTCCCCAGCTATTTAAGTTCTGCCCTATCAAAAGGCCAAGGCAGTTTTTTTTTTATTTAACCAATGAAAGCAACATAAATACAGAAGGACCTCCTACACCATGTATGAGCTGAGATTTTCTTGTACAGTGACCCCTAGGAATTGGCAATGGAAGTTCATGTGACATTCAGTTAAGTGCATTGCAGAACATTATTAGACTGTTAGTAAACATTTTAATTATGAAAGTCATACAATGAAAATATGTATGATAGTGTGAGGAAAAGGAAATACATATATTTGTTATGATTAAAAATTGTATATTTAGACACAGACAAATATTGAATTATTAGGTAGTATTATTTTCTTAAACTCCACGTACTATTGATATAATTGTAATTAAATTCAGTAACTTTGTTCCTGACATTGGTAGATTGGTAGTGAAAACAGTGACAAGGGTTAGACCTGGGTGTGTGCTTATTAATTTTTGTTACTTTTATCATCATGATCATTAGGCTAGATTATGTTAATAGTTTATTATCTTTGTTTAATAAGAATTTGAATCAAGATGTTTAAATTTTAACTACATTTTATATCAAATCCAAACACTGATACTAATTTTGATTTAATATAAGAATCACTATACTTATAGTCATTATAGTTTGAACATTTGCTAAAAAGAATGTTAATGATAGTGATGTGTGTGTGTATATATATATATATATATAAAAGACTTTTAGAAAGAAATTGTAATATAGATGTAAGCTAGGAAGAGAGAGCACTTGGGAACAAAAGAGTGCACACCAGAGACAGGATGTAGCTCCTCAAGAGGAGCCCTTGATGGCAGACTCTGTTAACAAACAGGGCAGGGTGACAGGGATACCTCTTCAGGGTGTCTCCTGAAATAGCACTACAGTTATCTTACATGTAAGCAAGCCCTCTATTTAACTTCAAGCATATCAAAGATTTAATAGTAGGTTTTTTTTATTTTTAACAAGAAAAAAGGCCTGGTCTACAAAGTGAGTTCCATCCAGGACAGTCAAAGCTACACAGATAATTCCTGTCTCAAAAAAACCAAACCAAACAAACAAACAAAGAACAAAAGAAATAAAAATGAAAAATACAAAACAAGGAAGTACATTCTTGTGAGTAACTACATGAATCTAAGGGAGGCCTCCCTTTCATTTGCTGCACCCAAACTGAGTATGTGGGTATCCTGACCCTCTGATCCTTGAATTCACCTAAGTGACAATGTCCTAGGTATACCACAGCTTTGGTTGGGAATCCAGGTGGTAGGAAAGGCAAGGCCTGGATGAAACTGACTTGGTCTCTGGGCCCGATTTGAAGGAGACAGAAGCATTTTCATGTTCTTGTATGTGGGAAGACTATGAAAAGAAAACCCTTGTTGACTTAAATGTTTAAACAGGAATTATACTGGGTCTTTTGTTCTCAGTCCAAAATGGTCAGAATTAATTTTTAGGTACAAAGAGAGTGGTTTTCTTTCCCTACCCCTTTTTATAAACTGAGTTACTGAATGCAAAAGGGAACAAAAGAAACAAAAATTATATAATGTAAGCTTATCATATGATACAGAACACCCCAGCTCATTCTTAGCACAGCTTCCAAGGAATGTTGGTGAGGAATAAGGCCGCTTGTTGGTTCCCAGCTGCTCAGCCCTGAAATAATCACACAGAAACTATATTAATTAAATCACTGCTTGGCCCATTCGCTGTACCTTCTTATTGGCTAACTCTTACGTATTAATTTAACCCATTTCTATTAATCTGTGTATCTCCATGTGACTGTGGCTTACCGGGAAAAGTTCCTGCATCTATCTCTGGCAGGGCTATATGGCTTCTCTTTAACTCCACCTTTCTTTCTCCTCTCATTCAGTTTAGTTTTCCCCACCTACTTAAGTTCTGCCCTGCTATAGGTCCAAAGCAGTTTCTTTATTCATTAACGGTAATCACAGCATACAGAGGAGAATCCCACATCAAGGAACTCCTGCCTTAAAACTCACAGCTAAGAAGCACATGCATGAGCTTCCTGTGAAAAGACCCATAAGATAGTAAGCGAGCAGTGGTTGTATGAGTGGTGACCTGAGAAACAGACAGATTCACAGACTGCAAGATCTTTATCATATTTTTTTCCTCCTCAGGCTTAACAAGGAAAGAAGCTTTCTGCAAATAACCAGTAAAGCCACCTTTAGAAGCACTTCTCAGGCCCTCATGGAGTAGCTGAAATTTGTACTGCAAGGCCCTGCTTGCCTGCTGATCACCCAGAGTGATTGTCACCATGGCCAGTAAGAGGAAGTCCACCACCCCGTGTATGATCCCAGTTAAGACCGTGGTGCTGCAAGGTGCCAGCACAGAAGCCCAGCCTGTGGAAACTTTGCCTGCAGGTCCCCAGCAGGATCTTCCCTCAGAGGCTCCTGATGCCAGCAGCGAGGCAGCCCCAAACTCCAGCATCAGTGATGGCTCTGCCCTGGCAAATGGTCACCGGAACACATTGGATGGCTATGTGTATTCCTGTAAAGACTGTGACTTCAGGTCCCAGGACATGACTCAGTTTGTAGGGCATATGAACTCAGAGCACACAGACTTTAATAAAGACCCACATTTTATATGTACAGGGTGCAGTTTCCTGGCAAAAACCCCTGAGGGGCTTTCCTTACACAATGCCAAGTGTCACTCAGGGGAAGCCAGCTTTTTGTGGAATGTGACCAGGCCAGACAATCATGTAGTGGTGGAACAGAATGTCCCTGAGAACACTAGCACATCTGACCTAGCAGGTGAGTCTACTACTGATGGGACTGATGGACAGGCTGAAATCATTATTACCAAGACACCAATCATGAAGATAATGAAAGGCAAAGCTGAAGCCAAGAAAATTCATATGCTTAAAGAAAATGCTCCCAATCAGCCTGTGGGTGAGGCCTTGCCAAAGCCATTGGCTGGGGAGGCAGAGGTTAAAGAGGGGGACCACACTTTCACCAATGGGGCAGCTCCAGTCAGTCAGGCACCTGCTAGCTCCTCAAAGCCAACTCATGCTGCCAATGGGCCCCTGATAGGAACAGTGCCAGTACTGCCAGCTGGTATAGCACAATTCCTCTCCCTCCAGCAGCAGCCCCCAGTGCATGCCCAGCACCATACCCACCAGCCCCTGCCCACATCCAAGGCCCTTCCAAAAGTCATGATCCCCCTGAGCAGCATCCCAACATACAATGCAGCTATGGACTCCAACAGCTTTCTGAAGAACTCCTTCCACAAATTCCCGTACCCAACCAAAGCTGAGCTCTGCTACTTGACTGTAGTGACCAAGTATCCAGAAGAACAGCTTAAGATCTGGTTCACAGCCCAGAGGCTGAAGCAGGGAATCAGCTGGTCTCCTGAGGAGATTGAAGATGCCCGGAAAAAGATGTTCAATACAGTCATCCAGTCTGTGCCTCAACCCACTATCACAGTGCTAAACACCCCCCTTGTTGCCAGTACTGGCAATGTACAGCATCTCATCCAGGCCACTCTCCCAGGCCATGTTGTGGGACAGCCAGAGGGCACAGCAGGGGGCCTCCTGGTCACTCAGCCTTTGATGGCCAATGGTTTACAAGCATCAAGCTCGTCTCTCCCTCTGACAACTGCATCTGTTCCCAAGCCCACTGTGGCACCTATCAACACTGTGTGTTCAAATACAGCATCAGCTGTAAAGGTAGTCAATGCAGCCCAGTCACTCCTCACAGCATGCCCCAGCATAACTTCCCAAGCCTTCCTTGATGCAAGCATCTACAAAAACAAGAAGTCTCACGAACAGCTGTCAGCTCTGAAAGGAAGCTTCTGTCGGAACCAGTTCCCTGGGCAGAGTGAAGTAGAGCACCTGACCAAAGTGACAGGCCTCAGTACCAGAGAGGTGCGGAAGTGGTTCAGTGACCGGAGATACCACTGCAGGAACCTGAAGGGCTCCAGGGCCATGATGCCTGGAGAGCATGTCCCTGTTCTCATTGACTCTGTGCCAGAGGTGCCCTTTTCCCTGTCATCGAAAGTTCCGGAAGTGACCTGTATCCCAACAGCAACCTCACTAGCAAGCCACCCTGCCACCAAACGACAATCTTGGCACCAGACCCCAGACTTCACGCCAACCAAATACAAAGAGAGAGCCCCAGAGCAGCTGCGAGTCCTGGAGAGTAGCTTTGCACAAAACCCGCTTCCCCCTGAGGAGGAGCTGGACCGCCTGAGAAGTGAAACCAAAATGACCCGAAGGGAAATTGACGGCTGGTTCTCAGAGAGACGGAAAAAAGTAAATGCTGAGGAGACCAAGAAGGCTGATGGGCAGGTACCTCAGGAGGAGGAGGGTGCTGAGGATGAGGGTGGAGATGAAGAGTTGGCCAGTGAGCTGAGGGTTCCTGGTGAAAATGGCTCTCCTGAAATGTTTCTTAGCCATACCTTGGCAGAGCGGAAGGTCAGTCCCATCAAAATCAACCTCAAGAACCTGCGGGTCACTGAAGCCAGTGGCAAGAATGAGCTCCCAGGGCTGGGTGTCTGTGAGCCTGAGGAAGATGGCGTGAACAAGCTAGTAGAACAGACACCAGGCAAAGTGAGCTACAAAAAGACAGCACAGCAACGCCACTTGCTACGGCAGCTCTTTGTCCAAACACAGTGGCCAAGCAACCAGGACTATGACTCTATCATGGCCCAAACAGGGCTGCCCCGGCCAGAGGTGGTACGCTGGTTTGGAGATAGCAGGTATGCCCTGAAGAATGGCCAGCTCAAGTGGTACGAAGACTATAAGAGAGGCAACTTCCCACCAGGTCTGCTCATCATTGCCCCTGGCAACCGAGAGCTGCTACAAGATTATTACATGACACACAAGATGCTGTGTGAGGAAGACTTGCAGACCCTCTGTGACAAGACCCAGATGAGTGCCCAGCATGTCAAGCAATGGTTTGCTGAGAAAATGGGTGAAGAGACCCGGGCTGTAGGAGATACAAGCAGTGAGGACAAGGGCCCTGGAATTGGAGAGCCTGTGGCAGTTCATAGAGTGCTGGGTGATGCCTATTCAGAGATGTCTGAAAACACTGAATCATGGGAGCCAAGTGCTCCTGAGGCCAGCTCAGAGCTCTTTGACACTTCTCCCCAGACTGGACGTCAGCTCGGTAAGGGGCTCATGGGATCCAGAGGCCTTCCTCTGAATCTGAAGGAGGGTGTGGTCACAGAGTGGGTACGGGTGGCAGGTACTGTTGCCCCTAAGGCTACCGGCAACCAGACTAATTCCTGAAGAGTGAATTCCAGGGATCAGCTGGCAATAGAAGCCATAGAAGTAAAAAGCTGAGAACTGAACTTTTATTTTGGTTCCTGTGTTTATTTGTTGTGGAGTTTTTGTTTTAAATCGATGCAGGGGAGAGACATAATGAACTTAAAAGGACTCACACTTTTTTAGCCATTTCTTAGCATTGATTAAGATGTCATGGGAGTCACAAAGATCACGGTCATTATGTGGAAGACAGGGTTAGGAGTTCAGAGGAAATTTAACTCAAATTGGCAGACAGAAGAGAATCTTTTTTAAAAATATTTATTTATTTACTATGTATACAATATTCTGTCTGTGTGTATATGCCTGCAGGCCAGAAGAGGGCATCAGATCTCATTTCAGATGGTTGTGAGCCACCATGTGGTTGCTGGGAATTGAACTCAAGACCTTTGGAAGGGCAGGTAATGCTCTTAACCACTGAGCCATCTCTCCAGCCCCAGAAGAGAATCTTTAATGGTCTAATTTATATGCATGTGTATGTGGTGCCCAAAAAAAGTCAGAAGAGGGCATTGGATCCCCTGGAACTGGGGTTACAGGTGATTCTGACTTGCCATGTAGGTTCTGGGAATCAAACCAGGGTCTTTTGTAATAGCAAATGCCCTTAGCTGATGATTAATCTCTGGCCCCAAAGAGTGCTCTTTGTTTCCTAAGGAAAATCTTATCTTAGGCTTGTGTTGTCTTTTCTGATGTGGAAGAAATGTTTATCATAATGGAAAATCACCTTCTGTTTTAAGAAATAGGAAATCCAAAGCTTGAATTTCACCCTTGGCTTTTCTGGATGCTGGTGTTTTAGTATTCAGAAGTAACATTAGATTGTTTTTAAGACACAGTTGTGAAGCCATAGACAGGTCACATCTTCTGGTTGTGATTTCCTATATTTTTGGTTCCTTCACTATCCCTTCGCATTTGTCTCCCAATGAAACACCCCATCCTAGAGCAGCCAGAACAAGAAGTCTGGAGGGAAGAGTGCTGCAGAAGCTGATATAGCCTGGGGCAGCTGGTGCAGGAGGGCAGCGGTGACTAGGAAGTGTCTGTGTGTTGTATTTACGGGAGAGGTGTGGGTTATATTCCCAGGACCTAGCTCCCAGCCCCCAGCCACTGGCTCGCTCAGCCACTGGTTGCTTGCTTATGCCCAAAATAATCACATGAGACTGTATTCATTTAAACTCTGCCTGGCCCATCATCACCACCCTCTTCTTGGCTAGCCCTCACTTCATAAACTAACCCATTATAAAAGTGTGTAAGTCACCATGTGGTGACTTACCAGAAAGGTCTAACCTGCATCCATCTGCGACGGTGGCTCGTGGCGTCTGGCCACTTCCTTCTCTCTTCCCAGAACTTCCTTTCTGTCTACTCCACCCACCTAAGAGCTGACCTATCCTACAAGCAAGGCAGAGTCTTTATTTAACCAATCAAAGCACAGAAATACAGAAGACGGACCCTCCTACATCTGTGGGATTGGACAGCTGTGAAGCTGGTCCTGGAGACTGCTGCTTCTGTGTGGGCCCCAACCAAGTACAACAATCTGCTCTGAGATCCTGGGGTATTTCCTGGACAGTCTGCATTGTTTGCATACAATGCCTGGACATTTTTGTTTTCTTTAATCCAGAAACTCTGGTTTCCCTGCCCTATTTTCTACTTGAGCCACAAAATTCTTGCCGTTCACTGAATAGCCTAATTTATTTCAATACCTTTATCAAAAGACTATGCTGTTACTTAAGGAAAAGGAGATTTCTAAGTAGATGGGTGTTAGGAGGAGGGTTGCCACCAGTGATCACTTGCAAAAAGTGCCCCCCCCGTGTGTGTGTGAAACAAACATCATCTTTTCTTCTCAGTCACTTTCACAAATTCAGTCCCTTCTGTTTTGGTGATCCACTGAGTTTAACTGGGATAGTCGTGTGACCATGGACTTGAACTGTCTATTCGAGCCTAGTGGCTTCTCAGTGGGCACACAGCTGAAGGCAATAACCACCTCTCCTCCAGAATCCATCAGTAGCCAGTACTTCAACAGGGCCTCCCCAATCCATGATTGTTGATAGACCCAGTATGCAACCCCTACTTAAAAAATAATTTTATGTGTATGGATGTTTTGCCTGCATGTGTGTCTGTGTACCACATGCTTGACTGGTGTCCTTGGATGACAGAATAGGGCAGCAGATTCCCCTGGAACTAGAGTTACAGATGGTTATGTGCTGCCATGTGGGTGTTGGTAACTGAAGCCAGGTCCTCTGAAAAGCATCATGTATTTTTAACTGCTGAGGCATCTCTCCGGGTTCCTAGGCCCAGTCTTATTTAGACCAATTGAAGGTAGCTGCTGTAAAGTTATTACTGCATTAAGTATGCCAGGCTCAGAAGACAGAATTTCACAGCCCCTTTCCCTGTGGTCTGGCTCTTACATTCTTCTCACCCTCTCTTCTGCGATGATCCCTGAGCCTTCAAGTGAGTAGTAGAAACATCCTGTTTAGGGCTGAGCACTCAGCCATCACTTATTCTTAGCACCTTGAGCAGCCATTTTATTAGGCAGCTCAGTGCTATGGCAGTTTAGCTAAACAATTCTAAGAAGTTTTCCCCTATAGCCTAAAACTTCCTTATCCATGAGTTTTTACCAGACACAAGTTCCCTTTTCTGGAGTGGACCAAAAATCCAATCAGAAAGCAGTTATTTACCCTGTTGTGCCACTATTGCACAACTTACAGATTGGTATTATAGTTTGTAGGGTTCATAGCTTTTTAAGACTGTTGGTGCCTTTTCTTCCTCAATAGTGTGTGTGTGTGTGGGGGGGTGTGGGTGTGTGTATCTTCCAACACTATGGAAGGTAGCCAGCATGAGGGAAGCTTCTATCTAAGTTCCAAGCAACCAAGAGAAATAGCAATGGCTTGTATTATTTGAGGTACCTCTGGTTCCATGAACAACTCATAAGGTGGTATCTCACATTTGGCAATGGGGGTTTTGTTTAATAGGCTTTCAAGAGTAGCATTATCCAGACATATATTATATTTCCCTTATAATTGTCTTAGAGATGAGGTTGTAAGAGTATGACACAATGCCTGGCTTTTTACATAGTTTCTGGGGATCTGAATTAGGGTCCTCAGCTGATATGGCAGGTACTTTACCAACTGAGCCATTTCCTCAGTCCCCACAGTGCTTCTTGGGGTGACTAGTGACATCCTGAAGTGACAACAGTATAAGAAACAGTGTTTTAATGTTTGGGTTGTTCTTTTTCCAGTGAAAAATAGATTGTCTCTCCCCTTTACCTGGAAGGCTTTGAATATATTGGCCTAAGTGTCCATACACTATTCCCACTTCTGTGCTTGTGTGGTGACAGGTAGGCCAGGAAGTCATATCCAAAGAGATGATGATGAGCAGAGAATGATGGTATAAAGATGGTAGAGCAGGACACAGAGTCCATCCCTTCACAAACAAACGACAACAACAACAACAAAAATAGCAAAGTACGCTTAAAACTTGCTTTGGAACTCTTGAGTTTTGCTGGACATTCATAACATCCAGGACTGAGTGTGAAGAGGCTTGCCTAGTTTGGTAAGTTTCTGTTTCCTGTGCAGTGGTCCTCTTTCCACACCCCTACAACAGGCAGCTATGGGAACTGTGGCCCAGGTTGCTGATGATGCTTGTTTTTGACAGTGGGCAGTAATGACTTTTGTCCTCCAAAACATGAAGCTTATTTTGCATTTTGTCATTATAGAGGCCATTCATTGTTCCCAACCCAGTAGGCTGAAGCAGGTTCCTAGCCATGGAGGATTTAGAAAGAGCCCTTCCCCCTTTTAGTAATCCAGACATTTAAAGAATCTTAGGTTCACACAAAAACAACAGCAGAAACTCCAATGACCCTACAGTGTGAGGAATACCCACTTGACTGGAAGTTTGGAAAAATCTCAGATGGTTCCAGCCCTCAGTGATCAAAAATCACCAGGTCTGGAGGCTGAATTAGATTTTGAGTTACCACACACTGTACTTACAAGGTCCAGTTCGCAGTAGAAAATTATAAAATATGAAAAGGAAAAGGAAAGTATGTCTTTCTTTTAACATGAAAAGTTTGACAGATAACTGCCCCTGAGGAAGTCTAGGCATTGGAATTACTGGTTAAAGATGTCAGCTCAACTACCCTATGTCTGTTCAGTGAAATACAGGAATCCATGGGAAAAAGTAGAGAGGAATAGAATGTCACTCTTAGCTAAAGAGGTACAGACTATAAAAACACACCACATTCCAAAGCAAAAACAGTATAATCACTGAGATAAGAAGTTGACTAGAGAGGCTGTCCAACGGATTTGAACAAGAAGGAAGGGGTCAGAGGATTTGAAGCGATGATGAAATTACTCAGAAGCACAGAAAGCAAAAAGGACAATAGAGACTAAAGGGGCCTGTGGGACACGAATATATGTGTTGTAGGATTCTAGGAAAGAGAAAGAGGCAGAAAGACTATCTAAAGAAGTAATGGCAGAAAACTTTACAAATAAGATGAAAGATATGAACATAAATACCTGAGGAATTTAGTGAGTCCCAAATGGGGTAAACTTAGTGAAAAATAACTCATCACATAAGGAATCCTCAGTAAGGTTAATGGTTGAGGAAGGATGCATCTGAAGTCCTGAAAGAGGAAGGCAGTTCAGTCATTTCCAGATGAACAAAAGCTAAAGTTCATTACTGATAGATTGTCCTATTGGAGATGCTACCAAGAGCCCTTCAGGCTGAAATGGAATATCACTGAATAGTAATTTGAAGCCACAAGAAAAAAAATAATAAAATTAGTTTTATAGGTAAATATAATGCCAGTACCATTGTACTTTTAAGTTGGTTTGCATTTTTTATTTTCCCTGTATGATTTAAAATGCATACTTTATATAAAGTATAAATCTGTGTTAGTAACATGAAGATGAAGCCTGAATCACTAATAACAATGCAGTAAATAGCAAGGATGGGAGAAACATGGGAACTGAGTGGTATCAGGTTAGATTCCTTCAAGTCTTCTTAAGTGTTAGTTACAATCCCCAAGTTAAGCAAGAAAATAACAAAAATATAAAGAAAGGGGTCAAACTGAGAAAGAATACTGAGAAAAATAATTAAATATCCAAAAAGGCAATAAGGGAGGTTTGGAAAATAAAAACTAAGAAAGAAACAAGTAGCTGAATGTCAGGAATAATCCTTCTCTCTTTTTTTTTTTTAATTTTTGAGACAGGGTTCCTCTGTAGCTTTGGAGCCTGTCCTGGAACTAGCTCTTGTAGACCAGGCTGGTCTCGAACTCACAGAGATCCGCCTGCCTCTGCCTCCTGAGTGCTGGGATTAAAGGTGTGAACCACCACCGCCCAGTTAGGAATAATCCTTCTTTATCAGTAATCATATACAACATCAATGGATTAAATTGTTCTAAAGACAAAGATTGGTAGATTGGATCAAACCAAATCAGAATCATCTATATACTATCTATAAGAGATTCACTTAAAATACAGGGACACAAAAGAAGTGGAAGGTAAAGGATGGGAAAAAAATTACCAGTGGTTGGGATCCTTGCCAAGATGTTTGCAGGCTCTTGGTCTTTTATCCAAAGAACTGAAAATCAAGGACCACACAGATGTTCAGAAGCAGCAAGATAACTTCATTAGAAGCAAAGCAATACGGCAGGTTCTCCAGGGAGACACTGTCATGATGGACAGCGGGCCACACAAGTGAAAACACTCAAGAACCCTGATTGTTGTCCCAAGCTTTCTTTATGGAGTTCAAGAGAAGGAGGAGCTGGTTACTAACAGGTACACTTGGGCAAGAGAAGGAGGAGCTGGTTACTAACAGGTACACTTGGGTGGATCTCTGTCTTGATTGGTATATTAGACTATATAGTCATTTCTCTGATGGGGAAACCCTATCAACCAATCACATCTAATTAAGGCGTGGCTACCTGCAGCAGAGAAGGAAAAACTGGGAGAATTAAGGTGCACACCCTCTCTATGCGGTGCCCGCTGAACATATAGGAAGTCGGACCTCCCACTCTTGTAGCGTGAGTTTTTCCCATTATAGTCATTAAAGTATAGTAGTTATTCTTGAACTGGCCTAGTTATTCATCGTACTGACCTAATACAATTACATTTCTCTGCATGTCTTTTCCCATGATGCATTTGTTTTAACCATATGCCCACCCAATTATACAGAGACATGAAATGGTAAGTAGGGGATTCTCCATAAGATATTACTAGGAGACATAGTTTTATCTTACTGCTCAAGCACCCACAACAAATTTAAGCCAGACTGGCCCTTCTACTCTCATACCCAGATAAGTTGAGAATAGACTGCATAGAAACTATCAACATCAGGAAGCATACCAAGGTTCAAATGGGAGCACATGTAGCCTTAATGTAGGTGTGGGGTGTTGAAGTTTCTTAGGTTGTAAGGTGCAGTTTGGAGAAGGGAATGTGTATAGCACATGCAGATGAAGGAACTAGGCTGCCAAGTGCATTACTGCAACAGAGGTATGTATGTGTGCATAATCAAAACCAAATGGGGTCCCAAACCAAACTGTTTCCAGTGCTTTCCTGCCTCAGATAGACAAAGAGTAAGTACAGAGAAAGCCAATATAGCTTTATTATGGTGAGAGCAAATACTTTGAATGAAACATTTATGACAGATGAGGATATTATATGTTGTTAAAATGTCTGATACAAGTTTTAGCAGTTATTAATATACACTCTAGTCCAAAAGTATATAAAAAAAATGGACAGAATTAAAGGGAAAAAAGCAAAAAATACTTGGAGACTTTTATACTGAATTTTCAGTAGTGGACATAAAACCCACAAAGAAGCCAGATAAGATAGCATAGGCCTAAGGCAGGAAGATCCCCTTGAGTTCACTGAGTTTATGACCAGACCTGAAAATATAGTGAGAAATTCTCAACACACACACAAAGAAGCAGAAATCAAACAGAAAAGCAGCAAGGATATGTTAGACTTTAAAATAAATAGAAACTTAACCAGCTTTGGCAACTCATGCCTGTAATCCTAGCACTTGGGAGATGGAGGCAGGAGGCCTACTGCAAATTTGAGGCTAGGCTAAGCTATATAGTCAGGTCCTGGTTAGCTTAGGGAAAGAAAAATATTATAGAAATAATAGATATAAATGGATCTGCCAAGCAAAAGTGATAAAACACTTAAAAAAATACAGATGAAAGCCTTCCAGACCCCCCCCCTCCTTCCCTCTCTCCGTCCCTCCCTCTCTCCCTTCCTCCATTTCTTTTGAGACAGAGTTTCTCTGTGTAACAGCCCTGGCTGTCCTGAAACTTGATTTGTAAACCAGGCTGGCCTCAAATCCACAGAGATCTGCCTACCTCTGCCTCCTGAGTGCTGGGCTTAAAAGT
The DNA here is from genome assembly GCA_028555095.1 of Dicrostonyx torquatus. NCBI lineage: Eukaryota > Metazoa > Chordata > Mammalia > Rodentia > Cricetidae > Dicrostonyx > Dicrostonyx torquatus. The sequence continues at coordinate 3,905,713 of JAQHUG010000077.1, forward strand.
GTGTGCTACCACTGTCCAGCAGGCAGAGGTTTCTTAATTATGAGAGCAAAAGCATTGGCAACAAAAAATAAATTGGACTACATCAACATTTGAAGATGTTGAGCTGGGCATGCATGATGGCTCATACCTCTAAATCAGTATTTAGGAAGCAGAGACAAGATTATGAATTCCAGGCCAGCCTGGGATATATAGCAAGACTGTATCTCAAAGCAGCAAAACAAAGTTTTTTTTAAAAAAGATTTTAAAATCTATTTAAAGGTGTGGTGGCACATTCCTGTAATATCACCATTCTGGAGGCTGAATTAGGAGAACTGAAAGTTTGAAGTAAGCCCTGGTCTACACAATGATGCCCTGTCTCAATCAATCAATTCAATAACTTTTGTACATTAAATGACATTCTCTAGAACAGCATTTCTCAACCTGTCAGTCCTGACCCCTTTGAGAGTCACATATCAGATATCCTGCTTATCAGATAGTTACACTTTGATTTATAAGAGTAACAAAATTACAATTATGAAGTAGCAATGAAATAATTTTATGGTTGGGGGTCATCACATCATGAACTGTATTAAAAGGGTCACAGCATTAGGAAGGTTGAGGACGACTGAGCTAGAGAGTGAAAAGACAATGGGCAGGTAGTGAGGATACCTGAAGATCATTCATCTAATAAAGAATATTAATACATAAAGTACAGTTCAACAACACACCATTGAAAATGGGTAAATTTAGTTAGCCATTTCTCCTAAGGAGAGAGTTACAAACTCAAGAAGATGGCCAGCAGTTTGTGCTGGAGAGATGGCTCAGTGATTAAGAGCACTGGCTACTCTTGCAGAGAACTGGGTTCAGCTTCCAGGACCCACATGGGAGCTCACAACCATTTTTAATTCCAGTCTCAGGAGACCCAATGTTCTGGCCCCCATGGGGAGCAAGCACCACAGGTAGAACACAGACTTAGATGCAGGCAAAATACTCATAAACATACTTTTTAAAAGACAATTTTTTTAAATGATGACTAGGGAAATGTATATGAAACTTAAAGTGAGATTCCAGCTCACACTGAAATCCGCTATTGCTAACATGTACACAAACAAAGTCACAGGCATTGCTGAAGATGTGGGGGTGTGAATGAAAAGTGATTAAACCTTGGAAATCTTCAGCAAGTCTCAAGAAGCTGAACCGAGACTTCTCATCCAACCCAGAAGTCTCATTCCTAGCGCTGAGAAGGGCCTAAAATGACATTGTGCACGATGTTCAAAGCAGCAGCAGCATTCACGAGTTCCGAAAGAAGGAAACAACCTGTGTCCACTGCCATAGGAACGGATAAACGTGCTATATACATACAATGGAATATTACTCAGCTATAAAAGATGTTGTAGCATTGAGTGTGTCCAAAAGAAAAAAAAGACGTTGGTACATTGCACAACATGGATGGAACTTTATGTCAAGTGAAATAAGCCATTCACAAAAGACAAATATTGTATAATTCTATTATATGCAGTCTTTAGAATAGCCAAATTTATGAAAATTGAAGGTAGAGTGCAGGTTACTTCTCAGAGAAGAATTGGTAGTTATTAAATAGTGGATACATAACTTCTATTTATGGTGCTGAAAGCTTTCTGAAAACAGTGAGAGTTTATAACTGAAATGTGCATAATACATAATACTACTGAGCCATATGGCTGTAATGAGAAATTTAGTGTTAGGTATATTGTACCAAGATGGGGTGAGAGGGTGGAAATAGCAGGCATGGCAGAACAGAGCAGACATGATAAGGGTAGCCATATTCTTGTGGCAGCATTGCCTCCAAGGCTTCTGTTATCTGTACCCTGGCTTCTTATGCTCCCCTCCCAGCCTCAGTGGAAAGGCCCGATCTGTACGTAAGCGATGAGATTCTTGTGATCAGCTGCCCTGACCTTTATAAACGAAGATATGAACTACCACAATGCCAGAGGTCAGGGCTCTTAGGGGCCAGGATGCAGGATTAACTGTTAGAATACAGGGGTAGCAGACATCAAGGGGTCTGTGGTTGTGGTGATGGGATGGGCTAGGTGATTAACAGGAGGCCAGGAAGTCGAAAGGCCTTGTCAGATTCAGCCAGCACCCTGTCCTTAACCCACACTCTGCTCTTTCACCTTCCCCCAGACTGGTGAAAGAGAGGACATGGCATTACTTATGGAATTAAGACCAGTGCTACTATCCAGGAGAGTGAGGACAGAGTGGGCATCCCTAGGAACTGTACAAGTTGTAGCTGCCATAGAGTGACAGGTATGTGTTTTCTCCTCAGAAACAGACTGAATTTGATCTGATTACTGTGAAGGACCGAACAGTCTGGGATGCTGTCTACCATGTGGAAGGGCCAAACCTGCCGTGCATCATTTTGATAGCCAGCTTCCAGGCAACCAAGAGAGACTCTGGAGGCCTCACTGAGCCTGGAACCTGCCGCCGCCCTAACCACCCTCTTAAGCGAGTAGCAAGGGGTTCTCATCAGCCCATCGTCCCACTGTGCAGGACCTCTCCTTTGCCTCCCGGGGACAAAGCAGTTCAGATTACACATACCTAGACCCAGAATCAAGTTTTTAGCATATACAGCTGCCTATATACATTTAATAAAGCATCCAACTACAGACACTCTCAATCCACAGGAACTCGGGTTAGCAAAGCAGTACAGCTCTGACAATGCCATGTCTGTTCTCTGGGACGCTGAGACCAGAGGGGCCCACATCTTCTGCAGCAGCAGGAGTTTCGGGTGTGCTCAGAACTGCTTGAGGCCCAGCCCTTCTTGCCTTCTCAAGGGAAGAGAACTGTTGAAGAGACCCGCAACATTGAGTGGAGGCAAGCCACATTTTGTGCAATGCTTGCCTGTGTTCTGTTTGATAGAGTCTACTGTTATCCTCAGTTCTGAACACAGCCCAGCTATGAGATTACTACTGGATGCTTATCACTCTCGTTAGTTAACTGTAATTCTGACTTTTCATGGAGCTTGAATCATGGACCAGCTTCTCCATTATCAGATCAGCTAAAGAAGCCATTTTTGTAAAGCCTAGTATACTGACCTATATGCTCCCTTCAGGCCTTCAATTCAGACTCCTTTAGAGAAAAAGGAAAGTGGGCAGGGTAGAGCCAATTGCTGTGGCTTTGGCCACATAGTGCTCTCAATGCCTCCTGCGGGTCAGAAGGAAGTACACTGTGGCTGTAGGAAGAGTGAGGCTGAAGGGCTTGGGAGGTTTTAAATGACCAGAGCTGGAGTGGTCTTGAAAACAAAGACCTGCCACACACCAAGAGCCTGACCAACTACCAGTTTCATGATCCAGAGGTGCTGGACATCACTGGATAGGTTCCTGTGAGGTGTTTTTAAAGTTTGAAATTTATATTCCTAACCTGGGAAACAAGAACTGTCTGTTTACTTTTGCCTAAGCATTGTGTCCTTTAGATTAGAATCACAAGAAAAGGTGCCTTTGAAACAATGGAAGACTTGCTTATGGAGCTGTACTAAATATTAAAGCCCCAGTGTCTCCAAGGCTGGCTTCTCCGAGAGCAGTGGGTAAAGCAGGGCAGGGGAGAGACAAAGATGACAAACAGGATGTGTTATCCATGACCCCACTTACCTCTTAGAAACTCCACCAGGAGAGCCACAGGCAGGGCGAGAATTTTGACCAAGAAACAGAGGTTAACTTCTAGGTGTTGTCCTGGCTCCCCTCACAGGGAGCTATAGGCTTTGCACAGTCTGAGGATGAGCATGGCGGCCTTCAGCCTTCTAGGAAAGAGGGCTTTCTCTGGAACCCAGAGCCCTGGAACCAATATAAGATGTTTCTCTTGCCTTTCCAGTCCCCATAGGGGTGATCTCACAGTTGTCTCAGATTGGGGTTTTTTGACTACTTGGCAAGTTTTGCAGTCTATTTTTGTATCCTTTCTATTTGGGGAGAGAAATTATTTGGCCCCAAACCTTGAGGAATTGGAAAGAATGGTGAGTGACTGCTTTCCTTCAGAGAACAGACATCTGAAAGTTTTCCTTCAGTGTTTATGTGCAGATTGGCATATCCACATATACAGTGCACATACTTATTTGATACTTACACAAACACATCTCATATACACATGAGCTTCATGTGGATGCCCAAGGGGGAAGTAGCCTGTGTGTGAAGAGATGACAATACACTGGGCAGCTGGAGCGGCCGAGGAAGCCATCTTGTCTAAGAAAGCACCTGTGTCTCACCTGAGCCCAGATGCCTGCTGCACTAGCTGAATGGTAGAGTCTATGAAAAGGGCTGAGCAATTGACAAGGAACAGAAAAATTAAATTACTTGGTGGACACTATGCTGGACACAGATAGCAGCCTGGGCTCGGGCACCAGGTAGTCTTCTGGATGGGAAGTTGCAGTAACACTGGCCCAGCACACCTTTCTCAGAGCTGGAGATGGCAAGACTGCCCAGGTAAGAAACTGAACAGATGAAATGGACCTTGCTTCTTCCTTTGCTTTGGGATGGGGAGGGAAGTTGTGGCTTGGACCTTATGTTGGTAGGTAATGATGAGGGAGGTGGTCATGGAGCAGGTGCTTCAGAGAAGAGCTCTGGGCACCAAGCAGGAGTGCACTGACAAAGAAGTAGGGTTATGTGTAAGTTGGCAGCTACCAGGTCTGTGGCTGCTATGTGACAGATCACAGTGGCCTCGTTCAGTCAGAGGGTCAAGTTTTTCTCTGTGCCTTCAGTAGAAGGCTGGCTGCGGGATGCAGAGGTGGGATGGAATATGCTTCTCCTGACAAAGCTTGCACTGTCAGATGAGTCTTGCCCCATCCTTTAGACTCACCACTCACTTGGACTTACCAGAGGCAGTAAACGCCAAGTGTTCTTTGTTGTCTGTATTATGTTTTTTCCTACTTACACAGGGTTGTAAGTTCTGTTTTAAACCAGATTCCATTCTAACAGAAATCTGAACTATAGGTTTTGCATATTATTTGATCAAAATATTTTTTTTTTGATCATAGAGATTTTTCTTTGGGGAATTGGGTGTGTCAGTGTGGGAAGTCCTTTCCCTGGATGGCTTGCTGGCACTTTGAGGTCACTAGTGACTGCTCTTCTACTTTTTTCTTGGCTGAGTGGCAGCAGCTTTCAGGTGAACAGAATACCTTAGCCTGAGACATCCCTCCCTCTGGAAGCAGAATAATTGAGAGAGACCTGGTAGATATCTGCCTGTATCCTCCAGTCTGTCCCCATCTGACCTTGAATGTCTCCTACCAGGAAGCTTCATCACTCTCCAGGCCCAGATAGCTCTCAAGAGAGTTTACTTACTCTGTCAGTAGCTATGCCACACCTGTGCCCCTTTCTGGTTAGAGTCTCTTGTATTGTCCCCTAGGTGATTGTTAAGTTATCCCTGTCTTGAGCCATTGCCTTTCATCTTCCTAGTCTCTGTATGGACCAAAATCCTCAGATTGAAGCAGCTCAGTCAGTTCAGAAATGAGCTAAGAAGAAAATCCTAAAACAAAACTTAGAATCTGTGTTTTTCCTAAAGCCTCCACCTTTACTGGCTGTTCCCCAGAGAAGACTGTTGGTTCCATCTACCTTTGCAGATGGATTTGTATCACATTCATTTGCAAGGCTCATCTGTCTCAAAGTCTTCTAGATACACGAAGGTCTTTGGTTAGCTCATCCTGGCCAAGGTTTAGCAGGGTGCCTGGTTTTCCTTATTCCAGACTGGGACCCTCTCTTTAGCATCCGTAACTTAGCTCCCTATTCTTTTTCTCAAGAACACACTGCTCACCACCATCCTGCCCAGATCCTTAGGGGGTGATTTCCATGTGTTCTAGCACTGGAGCCCACAGGTTTTCTCTAAGCTTAGCCCTTCCCTAGACTTCAACCTGAATTAGCCACACTGCAGTTCTGCCTTGGTTCAGTGGAGTAGGCAAATGACTGCACAGTATACTCCAGGGCTCATGAGGCTGCTGGGCCTTCAGTGGAACAGCCGGGTTTGGCATTGACTGAGTAGTATGACAGAACTGATCAGACTGTGTCGATCGCTACCTGGATTACCAGGAGAATCCAAATGGAACTGAGTCCTCAGAATCCATTTTTGCTGCAGTCTGTGTTCCTAGTGCCTGGCCACTAAGGGTGGCTGCGTGGAGTGACAAACCTACGTGCACTCAGAGCCCAGAACCTGCTCTTGGTCATGAAGCTCACTGAGTCTATGGTCTTAGGACTGAGAACCTGCTTTGGGGTCTGACTGCTTGTCAACACTAGCTAGCAATCCTATGGATCTGGTCCTCTAGACTTGAAAAATACAGGTTTTTCTAGCTCATAGTAGGAACACCTCTTCTCAAGCTCTCTGAAGTCTGGAGCAAGGGTGGAAATGAGACTAAGGCAGACCCCGAAGGCGGTTACCGAAGGACAGAAGTACCAGCTTCCTTTGGTTTTCAGTCTCTTGTTATGGTTTGCGGGGCTGAAAGGATTCAGTTTAGTTATTGCTCTGTTGTCTCTGCCCTCCTTGAGCTAGACCTTGCTCTTACTCTGGCAGGAAGCAGGCAGAGCAGGGAGAAAACAGCTATTTGGCAGGGACTGTTGGCTGCATGATGTCTTTCTGCTGTTTATGAGAGTGGGCGGATGGCAAGTCAGGACACCCAACAGGGACCTGCACATTTACCTGCTATCAGTGCCTCTTTTGTCAAGAGAGTGGTGTACTGTGCACATAGATGGGCACCTGTGTGTTAATAACTTTTCTTGGCCAATGTCTTTTGACATGTATTCCCTTCTATGGAAGGTGGGTGATTTAGAATTACTCTATACAAGTGGAGTTGAAGGTAAAATGTCTATGATAAAGCCTGCTCAGACACTGAATATAGAAAGGGTTGCCATTGCTTGATCCTTCCCAAGCAAGTCCCTGAAGAGACATTGTCCATCCAGTGAAATTCTATTATAAAGTGGTCTCTGTTAACCTGCAGTTTGTGCTTAGAGATCTTGTCCCTAGCTCCTGCCCACACAGCTTAATCTTGTTTATGTAGCTTTGTTAGCTCAGGGTCAGGGCCCCATTTGAGGAAGTTGGCCACAGTGAGAGCCAGCAGGGTTCCAGCATGAGTGGGGTTGCTCCTTGTGAAACTGGGTGGGCTGAGGGCAGCAGTGGTCACTAGGGCAGTGATCTCTCGCCCATGCTTCTGAGTAGCCTCTTTGTTCAGTTTTGCCAGGAAGGTCAGACTGTGTCATAATGTTATTAAACAGAGAAAACTGGCCAACCTTTCTCTGGCCCCTGCTGACTATTGTTCTTTGAGTTATCCTAACACAGCCCTTGGGGAAGTTGGGGAGGCTGCCAAGGACCTGCAGACTCCTTGCTGACAATGTCCTGGTTCCTGGTCCTCCAGCACCTGCTTTATGTTCTGATCTCAGTGTGGATGGCTTTGTCCTCAGGGGCCATACTGCTGAGAACTGTGACTGGGGGATGACTTGAACAGTATGCCTTTGGTGTGCTTCCTGTCTCCCAGGAATAGCTGAAGTGATTACCCTGGTGCTAAATGAGAGTCACCTGCTACTGTGACCAGCTATGAGAGCAAATTGAGAAATAGCTTGCCTGTCACATAGGCCTTTGTGGAGTGGGAATTTTCTGTGTGGCCCTGGCTGGTCTGAAACTCACTTTGTAGACGAGACTGGCCTCCGACTTGGATACTCTTCCTGCTTCTGCCTCCCAAGCACTGAGTACAGGCAGGCATGGGCCACACCTTGCTGGAATGTGGGAATCCTTTACCCTGAGAAACATCAGAATAGAAAGACGGCTTTGGCTTTTGGTGTGGGCTGTGTGTGGTGGGAGGTGCGGGGCTGACCTCCACGTAAGGTCCCCCATGGGGATGCTGCTATTTCTAAGATGCAAATTGCACATTTCCTAGATTTTCTATCTGCAAATTTGGATAAGGGATGGGATGAGGGACAAAACTGCTTATGTAGTTTGAAATGGGCCTCAGTGGTACTTCCAATCTTTTGACTGTTCCTAAATAAAAATGTACAGACATTTCTTATCTGCTGACTGTATGTGTGTGTGGTGGGGGAATTAATAAAAAGATCAAAATCCTTCTATTGATTTACTTGTTTTTGCAAATCCAACTTTAAAATCGACAGATGTTGGGGCTTCCCTCAGCGCCCCGGGAAGACATTCCATTCACTTGTCTCCTGCCTTGCTGAGCTCACTGTGGCGGCCCCATGTGAAACAATTATGGAGTTTAAGACCCTGCTGAGTCAACCAAGTTTGATCTTAGAGCCACTGGTCACGGGCAGGTTTTCTTGTGTTCCTTTTTCTGGTGAGAAGAGTTGTTTGTCAGCAGAATATGCCATTTGCTAAGGAAGGCATGTCACTAGTCAGGAAGACCCAGGAGCCTTCTAGAGGACCAGGTTCAAACCCACACCTCCAAGACTCAAAGCAACTGAAATTTTGTTGGGATGATCATACTGGCCTATCACATAAGGAAAAAGGGCTCCTAAAAGAAAGCACCTGGGAAAGAACAAGGGGTAGCAGTTAAACAGCACCAGGGCCTGCTCCTTCCCAAGGCCAGTTTGGGTCCTCAAGGAGTTGCTTTGTGTTGGATGTAAAGGACCAGGTAACTGGACTAAGGTAGTGTAAAGCCATGGAGCTGTCTCCTGAGGTTTTGGCAGATCCAGAACACACTGAGTGGAGATGGCGACGGCAGCCACTTGGGAGCTACACGATTCCTAGTAAGAATAGGCTGGCATATGTCCTCTGGAGAAGCCTCTAAGGGCCAGATCCATTTCATTAAAATATAAGGCAGGCTGGGCTTGTTTTGGTCACTAAGTTAGTTTGGTAACTCACTCCCCACTTTTCAATAGATCTGATAATGGACAAGTTGAACGAGAAGTGGTTGCCCAGTTTCAGTCCTCAGCTACCTGTAAATGAATTTCTCAGTAAAGGCTGCCAACTGTTTCTGCCTTCTAACCTGTGTTTTCAGTCCGCGGCAGGAAGCAGAATGCCCCTGATGTTGTAGTCAGTGCTCTCTTGGTAAGTGTTCACTAGTGACCCCTCTTTACTTGTCCCTGGCCTGCTAGCCAAAAACAAAAACTAGGCTTGTGTTCCTAGTGCCACTGACTTCTTTCCAACCGCACTCTTTTGGTTTCTTCTGCCAAAGCCAGTGATTTTCAACCTGAGCACTCATTTTCATGCCCCAAGGAGTCTGTGAATATCCACACAAGGCGCCAGTATCAGTATTTCTCAGATGCACCTGAGGGTGTGATTAAACACCACATAGCTGAGACTCTACAGGTCACAACCCACTGGATGGAAGGCAGTGTCACAAGCTGTCACATGTAGGGACACACTCTATCAGGCAAGATAGCCACGAGGTACCAAAGCATTAAGGCCCAGGTCATTTCTCTCTCACTAACATTTTTCCCCTTTGCTGGGTCTTCTGTGTTGGTCAACAGTAGTCAGGATCACCTGAAGAATTTAAGAGATGAAACTGGTCCTTAAGTCTGTTCCACTGAGGGAAGGATCAAAACACAGCTGGGAAGGAAATGCGATAAGGTGCCAAAACGAGTGAACCACAGTCTATGAAGCTGCTCAAGGAAGGCAGAGCTGAGCCTCTCCCAGAAGACCTGCTCATGAGATAGAGTTATCTATTGAGAATTAAAGTGCTTAGCAGCAAGCAAAGGCTGCCACACATCAACACTGAGGACCAGCAGACACGGCTCCGGCTCCTACGTTCTCCTGGGCCACAGACAGACTCAAGCGTGGACTCAAAGTTCCTGATACATCTCACCCACTGTTTTTGTGGGGGAGGATTCTTCCCTTCTATGCTAGTATAGGAAAACTTTACAGTACCTCATGTGGGATCCCCAACCATAAAATAATTCCTTTGCTATTTCTTAACTAATTTTGTTACTGTTACGAAATGTATGATATGTAACCCCAAAGGGGTGACAACCCACAGGTTCAGACTACTGCTTTAGATGACCACTACAGACCAGCCAGCACTCAGGTGCTTAGTGCTGTGTGACCCGAGCAGCTAGTTCAGAACAGGGTACATACTGCTCACTGGGCCATAGTTTTTGTCCCGCTCCAGGAAAATGCTGTAGGAGAGCCTTGGGAATAGTCAGGCCTTTTGAGCAGCATGTTGAAAGCACAGAGGCTGGCAGGTAGAGAGGCAAGTAGAGTAGCAACTGGAAGCACGAAACATTACTTTTTAAAAATAGGTTTCTGTGCAATAGAGATTGAAATTGCTCCTAGGTGGGGTGAGCTTCAGCTATACCATTAGAAGATGAAGTGACAGAGGTGACCTCACATTTCAGAGACTCATGGAAGAGTTTCGTGTTTCAGAAGTCTCCAGGAATGCCATACCACACTTGCTTCTATTCTCAATCAATCACCATGCTTTCCTGAGCCCCCAAGAAACAAACAAGTTAAAAAGGACATGAGGATGATTTATTTGGCAGTCAGATCTCAAGAGGGCAGCAGAACTAGCAAATGGCCAACCCTGAGCCCAAATGTGGGCAGTGGGTTTGCGTGTGCTGAATGCTGGCTATGCTGAGGCACCTTTATGCCCACGGGCCTGGACCCCAGCCTCTGTTTTCAGAGATGAGGCTGCCTTCCCATTTCCTCTGCATCTTTTTACCAGTGACACAGAAGCTGTGCCTAGCAGCGGCTTCATTCGGTACCCACTGCCTTACTCCACCTACCTATTCTCCATTTCATTACTAAGGAAAAGCATACTGAGTCTTCCTTGCCATAAAACAAAAAAGCTCGCCAGGGTAGGCATTGCTCTTCTCTCTCTTCCTGTACCCCATAGAACAGCTGTTTCCAAAGGCTCTATGCTGGGGCTCCCCTTCCAGGGTGAGGGGCAGGACTGAATAACTTAGTTACAATACCACCAAGAAGAGGAAAAAAATAATACTGCTATTTTTATCATGATCCCCTGTATCTTTGAGGCTGGGTGGCATCCCCAGCCATGGGCAGTGTGCCCTTGTGCTGTGTCTTCGTCCTCAGGCAGGGCAGAGCCTTCTCCTTAGGCCCTGCATTCTTCTGTCCTGGCTCCATCCAGGGTCAAATTGCAGGGCATCTACTCTTTCACCCTGACCAGCTGTGGGTTTAAAGCTACAGGACAATGTAAACTTTGTTTCCCTAGCCCAGCAAGGCTCTTCTTCCTCCTCCACTCTCAGGAATGTCAGCAGCTCCTTGAAGCCTACTATGCCACTAATTGTGGCAACTTCTCTCTCCAAGGGGCTTCAGCCCTGATCCTGGCCCAAGATGGAAGGACCCACCTCCACATTCCGGGCCAGATATGTGTGCTTAATGCTAGACACAGTACAGTTTTTTGCCTTCACCCAGAGCTGAGCTTGGAGGCCCAAAACAATACATCTCATTAATGGCTTGGTTTTGTCTAGCCTTCACCGCTGGAATCCAGGCTCCAGGCTGCGAGACCAGGAAGGCTTTACAGTGGGCCGCTCCCAGAGAACCTAGTTCATGGCATTCCACAAGATGGGCAGCACCTGCTGCTCTCCAACAAGGTGGGGGCACGACTAGAGGCGGTTGTCTCCATTGACCCGAGTCCTTCTTGGGGCCCTGAACAGAAGTGAAGCATCCTTACTGGCCTTGTAGCCAGATAGGACAACCCAAAGACACACAGTTATCGCTTTCCACACAGAAGAAAGCTGCCAAAGGACTGACCTAGCACATAGTGCTGTTCTTTCTGGCTCCAGCACCCTTCCTCCAGTTCCCACATTGGCCAACTTCCCCTTCACCTCCCTCACCTTCGTTCCCGACTGTCAAAATGGTCTGCGAGATGCTCCTGGGAGATACGGAAGTCTTCAAATGGCTGCTGGTATCGGGCTTCAAAGGAGCCTTCCCGGGCCCGGACATGGAACAGCTGGCTGGAGGCATCTGAGACCCGTTCCCGTAGTGATGTACCACTGAAGGGACTGAGGTCACCATTCTCCTGCTCAGCAAGGGGAAGTGCACAGAAGTTGAGGTCTCTTCTGCACCTGGGGGTGGGGTGGGTTTCTCTGCTCACTCTGCTGTAGTTACCTTAGCAGGGAAAACTTCGATCTTGATGAGCAGGGAGGCCAACTCCAGGTCTTCACTGTAGTTGTTCTTCAAAGGCACTGCTCTGTATCCTAGGAGAAACATCTGGCTCTCAGCCCAACACATGTCAGGCAAGTGGATCAGTTCCACCCTGAGAGCGAGACCAAAGAACAGCATGTCAAGGAAGATCCCTTACCTGTCTTCAGGCCTTTTACTGGGAAAGTAGCCTGAGCCAAGAAGTTCTGGTCACTAAACATGTCTTCCTCGTACACCACAAAGCGTAGAAAGGCAAACTCAGGGTTACTGATCTGGAAGTGGAAGGGCTTAGCCGGCCACACAGGGTTCAGTCCATTGTCCACTGTGGAAGCAAGGACAAAAGCTCAGGCCACATCAAGAGGCTGGCTGACTGGTAGAGAGAGGTCTTTGTCACCCCAGGAGAATGACTGGTAATGGAGGAAGGCTGACTGACCTACAAACTCTGTCTTTTGCTTGATGCTGTCGTATTCTGCTCCAGCCACCTCAATTTCCACAAAAGGACATACAATACCTCGGCCATTCTTCGGCAGATGCCTGGCCCCCAGCACCTGTAAGGCAGGCAGTAAAGATGCGGTAATGATGGTCTTCCTGCTCCCAAAATTCTCATAGCAGAAGCATGGGGAGCAAATGTGCCATGGAGGCAGTATGCCCCCTGCTGGGCCCTGACAGTGCTGCCCATTAGGCCCCTCACTGTTTCAATCCAGAGCAAGCTGTTGGCTGTAAAAATTTGAGCTTTAAGCCAAGTGTTGTATGCATTTTGCAGTCCATTTCATGTTAAATCCATATCTGTTCCAATGTGGAAATCTTTTAAACTCCTTTAGGAGAAAAAGGCTGGAAAATAGCAGTCATGGCCATCTATATCTATGGCTCTGTACTCCCGAGTGTGTCCAGCTGGCCACAGGCTGTCTTTATTCTTTCCACTGTTCAGGCCACCCCTGCTGATTCCCACAACAAGGGTTGGCTTGACCCTTGTTACGGCTTTTTATCAGACATGCACTAGGGAGCTCTATTTGAGGGACCGGGAAAGGCAGATAGGCAGCTGGTCATGCTCTAGAAAAACCAGGTTTTGCTTGCTTCTGCAGACAGGAGCCTAGCTTATCACATGCTTCCTCCAGCCTGATTTTGCTACTCTGACCAGATTCTTCCAGCCAGGTAGTGACTTTTCATAGTTAGCCTTAAATGGACAGCCTGACTCTTTTGTGCAAAAACTGGCCATGGTCAGCCCAACTACTTCTGGGATCCCAACCCTCACAGAGGACCTATAGCTGGCTTTCCATTTAAGACAGTTCTGCTTCAAGCTCAAGAATAGTCCAATAGTTTCCTTCCTCAACTCAAGGCAGAAAATTCTCTGGTGCCCTTCCCCACTTAAACTGAGCCATCTGGTCCCCAACTTCTTAGCAAGTTTAGTATCAATATCCCTCATAAACCTTTCCCTACTAGGAAGTAACCAGATGAATACACCCACCTCAATGCAGATGACACAGGGTTCCAGGCCTCGTAGGCTGCTCTTGTCAAAGGGGTCAAAGGCTTCGTCTCTCATGGTGCTTGGCTGCAGCACATAGCCACAATGCCCACCGGCCATGAAGAGGGCCTGGTTCATCTGCATAGGCTTGTCTGGAAGAGTGGGATTACAGTGTGTTCCAGTGAACCCGCCCTAAGTGTGTCTCCCCACCCACTGAGGCCCCTCTAACCTGGAGTCTGAAAATTGAGTGCTACAAGCTGGCTGCCACAGATCCACATGGGCAAAGGATCGTAATTGGAGGAGTCCAGCCTCTGTCCCTTGGGGTAGATTCGAGAGAGTTGCAGCCGATTGTACTGAAGGAACTTCTTGCCTTTGGCCTTGTTCACATACTTCTCAGCCTTGGTTTCCGGAAAGGAGGACATGTCCCGGTAACAAGCACGTTCTGTGCCAATCTCTAAGCCAAACAGTGAGAACGTGTACAGAGCAGGCTCCTTGGGCAGTGTGTGTATGAGAGGGTATCAGACCGCTCGCATACCACTTGCCCTTTGTACACACGCACACCACACCGGACCCCGCCTTACTCTCTTCATCAAAGGGAACAGGCCGGCAGTAGACCACAAGCTCAGAAAGCTCCAAGGCAATCTTCTTCCTCCTTTCCATCATCTTCCCCTCAGTGAGCTGGTAAGACATATAAGGCCCAGGCTAGAGCTCTGCCCGGGAGAAGAAAGCTCCTGCCAGCCTCGTGTACACCCACACTTCAGGTGTTCTGGGGCGGCCTTCTCCTCCTCTTGTACCTTTCAAATATCATCAGAGAGTAAACAAAACTACTGGTTCCCAGTTTCAGCCCAAAATTGTTCTTTTCCTTTGTCTCCAAGGACACACTTGTTCCCCAATCCTCTTGGGATAGAAGCCTCACCATAACTTATGTTCCAGATGACCTCACAGGAAGCTCAAGGTGGGCAAGGCCTTCCCAGTAATGCTGATCATTCTTTACCCAGTCTCATCCTTCAGCAAAAACATTGCTTTCTGATTCCCTGAAGCATTTAGGCCTTAAGCCCACTTGGCAATGTCTGTGCCTAAAATGATTTTTACCACCTCGGTTCCTCCACAACACCACCATCTTCCTCCTCCCAGACCTAGCTCAGCAGCAGCCTGCTCAGACGCCTTGCCTCTGCTGTGTCCATCTTCCTCAATCAGTGGCTCCTCTATTTATACTCTACCTTCTCTTTCTAGCCTAGACCCAGGATCTAACCTTTCAACCACTGGTTCTTTCCATGCCTTGCCCTCCAGGACACACTGATAAAATTCTCCGCATCTCAGCCCTTCCCTGCTTGGCTCAAGGTATCTGTTCTCTAAATCAGGCAAAGATCTGCTCACCAAATGCACTAGAGGAACAGCCTCAAAGCAGAAGTTCCTGTACATCTACAGGTGCTTCACCAGGCTCAATGGCAGACGCCAGGCTTCCTCTAGAAAGCTGGTAAATATAGACTACTCCCTATCCACAAACTCCAACTCCCAGCTTTTCATGGTTAGCCACTCCAGACTCCCCGGCACCTACTACCAACCTAGTCATGCCACTAACAGACCTCAATAGTGTCACTAGGAACACCTGCTGCTGCTAAAGCCGATGGATACCTACAGATTGTTACTGCACCTATGCAGCCCTCAGCACAGTACAGGCCACAACCGTGGGGAACTGCAACTTCTCTGCCTGCTGTTCCAGGCACATTCTTTGTCACAGACGTTTACCTCAGCCTTCTTCCTATCTTCACCACTTCATTTTTCTAGCCTGATTCTATTCCTGCTGCCAGCCCAAGAGCTTATGAAGACTCATTCAGGTGATCCAGAGTATCTCCTGTTCAACGCTTCCTACATACATCACATTTCTATCTTGAGTCTATTCTTCTGGGTCCCTTATCTAAGGCCAGGCCACAACAGCAACCAGCAGTATGCTATCTCTTCCAGAGGAGCTGGTTGAGGAGTTGGAGGCCTTCACTCTCTGACAGGCCCACACGTTGCCCTCCCAGGCCCCAGCACCACCTTCCAAGCTGTGGCAGTTCTCACCCTGGCATCTGCAGTCTGGGCCACTTCCCGGATCTTTTTCACCCAGTCTTGCAGCTCCTCCTGCGAGTCAGCTGCCACATCTAGGGACCAGTGAGCCACTGACGGCATGCTGATGGAGAAGACGAAGAGCCGGTTGTTCTTGCCTTCAGGACGAATGGCTGTTGAGGGTAAATAATACAGGGCTAGGAATGTTCTCTTTATCCTTCACTCCACATCTTAGGTCAGCTCGACCTTCCTAATGCTGCCACCCTCTACTATACTTCCTCTTGCTCTGGTGACCCAAGCCATAAAAATATTGACATTGTTACTTCAAAACTACTTTTGCTACTGTTATGAATTGAAATGTGAGTATCTGATATGCACCTCCCGAAGGGGTCATGGACCCACAGTTGAGCCTTAGACACTGGCTCAAAGGAATTCATTCCATTTCTTCCTGGCCACACTTTATAAGCAGGTACAACTGGTAGGGAAACAATTTACAGAGGTGACTGTAGCTCAGACTGTCAGAGTAGCTGTGGTGGAACCAAGGCTCCAATGAAGCTGTGACTCATAGCTCTTGCTTGGCGCCAGACCTTTTAACCCCTGCTCTACTCGGTCTTCAAGCAAGCCTCTGTCACAACTCTATGGCCCAAACCAATAGGACTGATGTCAGCTTGAACTCAGGAGCTCTGCCAACTTCTGATTCTACTGTATCTGGCACAGGGTAAGCATGCAGGGTAAAAGCTGGAGAGTACAAGGGAGCCTGGGGTTTCCAGAATGTAAGAGTAGTCTCTGGGGACTCAACCACTGGCTTCCTCTTCAGGAGCAGGGGGAACTGCAAGGACACCCCAACACCAAAGGAATCAAAGAGATAGAAATGGGAGCTCACCAATCTGACAGGCTGGCACATCTAAGACCCCCCGCAGCAAGTCCCCCAGTGGGCTGTTCTCATCCAGGTGCTGTAGGAAGCAAAGCCACATGCTTGTCAGCATGGCTACTGCATGCACAAGTAAGGGAATTTTTGCGTGGGTACGACTGTCTTTTGGATATGCTCATGACCAGCCAAGTGTGACATAGGTACAATGGAGACTAGGATTGTGGCCACACAGGATGTGTGACTGGCTCACATGTGACAGGAAGGTCTGGGTGTGATAGACACATGAAAGAGATCCTGGGGACAGGAAAACCTGTGACACTGTGGTTCCAGACATACCTCCCTCTCTGGCTCCAGAATTGCTGGATTGATCATCTCCTCCACATAGTTTGAGGGGAACCACAGCTGCTTCTTCCCACCATAGTCCCCTCGCCACCTGTGGGAGCCATAGGGTACAGACTCCAGCAACCACCCCAAACTCCCACAGAATCTTCTTGGGGGTTCCCACAGATAGTGGACAATCTACTGAACACAAGATGGATACTCTCAAAGCATTCTGTCACAGTACTCTCAGTGCCAGCTCCACAGAGGCCCTGGATTCCCTTCTCACCATGCCACAGGCTCTCCAGCCTAGAGGGCCTGGCTTACCAGCCACCATCTTGCTTTTCCACATTCTGTATGATGGCACTCTTGGTAAATGTCAGCTCATCCTCTCTCTGGGCCTTGTAATCAAAGAGGGCTTTCACTGCACACTGCAGAGGTGAGACAATAGGATTGTGTGGAATAAAGCAGACGGGCACTCTCCATCACTTAACCCAGTGCAGCAGTGGACATACACACGTGCCTGGGCTTATGCTAGTGGGAGGTATCTATCACTGTGAGCAAGTATTCCTAGACCCAGTTCTCAATGCAGCCTGAGGGGAAGTTCCAGGAAAGCAGGAAAGGAAGACAGAGGGCTTTCTCCAGGTAATCTCCTGGCCACCGCGAGGTGGAGCCTTTGGAGTTCTGCCCTGGGCCTGCTCCCAGGAGTGTGTGTATGTGTGTGTGTGTGTGGGGGGGGGTAATAGGAGAGTAAGTGCAGTCCTGTGTACCTCCCTACAAAGTCAGGACCCTCACTCATCTCTGATGGCACTTTGGCTGTTGAAGAGAGAGAATAGGGACAAGGCAATCTGCCACATTAAAGAAAAGGGCAAACCAAGAAGATCCAGTCTAACAGATCTTCATGATGAAGGGAGAATGGCCAGTGTGCCGTCTAACCCTGTTCTACTACCATGAAAGAGGTCACGCTCTGCGGGAACAGTGACGAAAGGCCAGAACCCAGGGACTAGAGAGTGGTTCAGCCTTGGAAGAACTATGGTCATTTTTCAGCCACACATCTCATACAACCTCTTAGTCTCAGAAAACCACAACCACTACTTACTTCTCCAAACCACAGAAGGCCCAGAACACAGAAATTTAAGCCCCAAGCAGAAAGGGACCCCCTCCTTCCTCCTGGCTTCCTGTATCAAGGACAGATATTTACCTTGAAAGTTGGCATAGGGTTTGCCTCCACATAGAAGCCAGGGTTGCGGCCCTCATACAGTGCCCCATAATCGGGTTCCTGGAAACAGGACATATTGTGATCTGTTAATGCCCTAGAACTGAGATAAAAAGCAGCTGCTAGCTCCCACTTGCCTGGTTTCTGAAGCACAGCGGGCCCTCTTCTGAGCTGTCTACCCCAGTTTACTGGCACTTGGCCTACTGGAACCCCCTGACTCCAAGGGAGTAAGGGTGGCTGTAGGGACTTGGCCTCACCCTCCTTTCTGTACTCTTTACCTGAGATCCATCACCTTGGCCCCTGAAGACTCAAATGCCAACTACTCCTGAGCTGCCTACTGTTGAGCTGCTGCCAGCACCACATACTCAGTGAGTTAGTTGTTCAATGGCTGAGCCCAAGGTCAAGAAGAGGTCCAGCAAACCCTCTTCCTTGGAAAACTTGGGCCTTCCCTCCAGAGTCTCTTGCAGGTCTGAGGCATCTATACAATTGTACCTAGCCTGCCCTCTGCCCAGCACACCGAGACCAAGTCCACGTATGCACACCTCTTCCCGTGTAAGCTCTCAGACTTTGGTACCGACCCCTTGTCTAACGCCCAGGCACGGCTCAGGTTCCACTCACTCTAGCTATACATCATGGCTCCCAGTTACTCCCAGAGCCTCCATGTGAACTCTAAAACACCAAGGACTCACTTTCAGCACATGCAGAGACTGTTAAATCACTGTTATGCTCCCCCTCACACTCCCCCCCCCGTGGCCTTCTCACAGCTGTCCCAATCTTTTCCAGTGCTTCCTCATTGATGGGGTAGCGCAGCTTCATTTTGCGGTACAGGGGGTGCTTCTCATAGTAACTGATGAGGTCAACCAGGCTGTCGAACTCGGAGTTCCCCAGCATCACAGTCTGGCCTTCTTGCTGTACTCGGCAATGCTTGATCTTTCCCTCAGCCCTTCACAATGACAGGACAGTCAGCGTGGCAGACAGCCCGACCCCAACAAGAACCCACACCCATCCAGCAGACCTCACCGGAAAGAGATGGCATATGAGTTGGGTTCATTGCGTTTCCGCACCAGGAAGGCCCCATCACGGGGCACACGCATCAGCATATGTTCAGCCTGAGCTCTGGTCAGGCTAGCGTGGTACCACCTGAAAACCAGCAGAGTCAGACCCTGACTAGGACAATCCAGTCCCCACTCACCTCCCTGTCCCTTTCCTCACTCTTTGCTCTCATGGGCATTCGTCTGTGGGACAGGCTCTGAAAGGCGCATCTCAAACTCATTGCAGCGCAGTGGTACTTGCTGATAGTGTGTAATGAGGTCATAGAGAGAGTCGAAGACAAGGTTGTCTGTCAAGAAGAACTTAGGAGTCCCAGCATCCTGCCGGGAGTGGATACGGCAGTGCTGGACTTTCCCATTCCGCCTGAGGAAAGACAGGATGAGAAAGGCACGAAAAACAAATCAGAGCTCCAAGTACTACATAACTAGACAAGACATTAAGTTTCAAAAATGGAGGCCATTCTCCAAAGAACTTTGGGTAATGGGCAGCCCTATAGGACACAGAGATCAAACACACATGTTTAAGTACACAATGCCTACATAGGAAAGAATTATGTTCCAAGGAAAACCTAGACCTGAGGCTGAAATGTTAACCAGTTATCTATGGTGCTCTATTACACACATGGACGTTAAACACAGGAACGGTGCTAGATGTGGGTTACCAGAAAGACAGCGTGTAGTCCCCCACGAAGGTCTCACTTTCTCGCACTAAGAAGGAACCGTCAGGAGCCCCAGTCTCGATGCAGTACTCAGTGAGCAGGCGCTCAGCAATGTGCCGCCCATCGCGCCCAGCCCCAAGCTTCCCATGGAACCACTTCTCACTGGAGTGTAGCTCTGTGCTGCTGCTGACCTAGACAGAAGGACAAGAGCAGAGATACCCAGTGACTACCCAGTTCTCATCAGACTGAACCCACACCCCTGAACAATTCTACCTCCTTAGTCTCCTCTTCATCCTCATTGCCCTGGTCATTGCTGGTCTCCTCAGAGTAGTAAATCTTGCTGCTAGTCAGAACAAAGTAGTGGGGATACCATTCCTGGGACAGATCAAAAGAGACCTGTGAGCCAGAGTCCAATACATGGCCCCACCATGCCCAGGCTCAGCCAGACCTCACATGATTCACGGGGTCCTCCAAGTAGAGGATACCGTTCTTGATGGAGTTACTGATGTCATTCTCAGAGTACATCACAGAAGTAGGCACCTCTTCATAGGCACTGCCCTCAGCCAGCTTCTTGTGCTGTAGAAGCAGACCAGGTCATAGAAAACCATTCCACACCTAGTCCCATCTCTTACTTCAGGGCTTCGCCAACCAATTTTGCCACACCTTAATAAGGATCTTCCTTTTGAGCTGGTTGGGCGAAGGAAGTCCATCAGCAGCAATGTCCACAGGTTTGGTAAGGAGGATGTCGCCAAGCACCTTTTTGAAGTGCTGAGCCATGTTTCTCTGCTGGGCAATGCTGCAATGGTCCTCGATGGACAGGATGACCGGGTATCTGAAGGACAAGGGGTATGTACAGTGACACTGATGCTACAGTCATGCCGTGTCAGACCTCAGTCCAGATAGTTCCTCACAGAGTGGAATGATAGGAGCCAAGGGCCTGGCGCTCTTTACCCACAGGACCTTCTGAAGGTTACTCACGTCCTCCACACCTACTTACTCTGAGGCTACGAAAGCATGCTCCTTGATGGTGTTCAGGACATCTGAGAACTTGATCTTGGTGGTGAGAGTATGCCCATGGTAAATGACTGGCATCCCATCTGGGCCATCCCAGCAGTCCACTAGGGAACACCATCATGGTCAAACAAGCAGGCCTTCTACCTTCCCTCTCCAACCCCTAGCCCCAACGCACACTCAATGCAGCGACAGCCCATCCTCAGGCAGCGAGCATAGGCTTCTAGGGAAGATTCACTAGAGAACTGGTCCCCAGTCAGGTATCTGGATAAGAAAGAAGAGACATGTATGGTCTGGTGCGCCTTCCTCCCTAGAAAAGGCTGGATGAACAGAGGGAGGTATACTCACGTATTATGTGAGGAAGAGATCCAGTAGTGAGAGAGAGGGTTGTTCATGGTGTCTGAGCACACAGCATCCAGCTGGGAGTTCCACACACTGTTCTCTTTGGAGAACAGAAAGGTGACAAACTACAGGAATGGATGTGGAGGAAAAAGAGTATGTCCTGGCTGCCACTTGGGATGGAAGTGGGTGCACAAGAGTGTATTCATTCTCAGCTGTGCTGGCAAAATGGGCAGCAGGGTTGCAGCAACAGCTTCTATGGCACAGGAGGGTTCTGGTCACCCCACCTGTTTCTCTAACAGAATGGTGGGAAATGTGAAACTCACCTCATCCAAGAAGAAGTATGGCTCCTCAATCTCTCGCAAGGGGTCTCGAAGGAAGCTGAGCATGAATTCCTGCACCTGGAGCTGGTCGACAGCCCACAGCTCCTGCTGGGTAGAGGGAGTCATGGAAGAAGCCCCCAATGATGAACCCACCCTTCAACCTCACTCCCTGGCCCAGCCATACCCCCTGGTACTCAAGGAGGAACTGCTGGAACTCAGAAAGGGTCACCCGGCAGAGCTCCGGCCGCTCTCCAGTCCTGCAGGGAAAGAACGGAAGTGCCTGGCAACTGGCTGACGTATTAGTCCACAAGGGGCCCCTTGCAACTCCCAGCTAATGGAGACACCCGATGGTTTACCATACCTCAACCCCACCCCAAATGCTTCCCACCTGGATCCGGAACCACCCAGAGAAGAACCCCAACCGGCTGTTCCAAACCAAACCTCAAAGTGCTGGTTTCCAAGAAGGGGAGGTCCATCTGCAGGAAACAGAATCTGGTCAGGGAGAGAGC
This sequence comes from Dicrostonyx torquatus, assembly GCA_028555095.1. Taxonomy (NCBI): domain Eukaryota; kingdom Metazoa; phylum Chordata; class Mammalia; order Rodentia; family Cricetidae; genus Dicrostonyx; species Dicrostonyx torquatus. Next base: position 3,927,552 of record JAQHUG010000077.1, read on the forward strand.
CCTGGGAGACCATGCAAGGAAGGGGCTCTTAGAAAAGGCTAGGGAAGCAGATGTCCAGGGGAAGGGGGATGCTGGAGTAATGGCATGGCACCCAAAAGCCCCAAAACAGGGAAGCAGGGCTAGGAGGTAGAGGGAGGAGTTGGGACAAGGACAAGGGAGGGCAAGAGGCTCATGCACCGTCTTCTGGGCGCTGTACATGAGGCTGCGGTACAGCTGAGCAAACTGCCCGTAGGTGATGTCCCCGCTGCGCTGTTCTAGGTCCTACATGGTACAGAGCAGAACTGCCAGTCAGGCCCCTCATGAGGAGCTGCTGGCTTCCCCTGCCCCACCAGTAGATAGTCCCAAGTGTCCATTACCGTCAGCCGTTCTCGTAGGAAGCGCATGTTGGGGACCCGGTAGTTGACCTGTGACAGCATGTTCTTCAAGTCCTTAGCCGATATACTGAGGAAAAAAACAGTATCCTTTTGACCTGTACGCTGAGCACACCTGAGGCTGGACAAGTAAACAGCTATACTCTGGGAACCTGCAGTTCTAAGGGCCAACATTGGGTCAAAGTTCATGGTGTGACAGATGGAAGTCTTCCTTTCTCTGGGTCTCAATTTCTGCATGTGAATAAAGAAAAGCTCAATATTCTAGAAGTGATCAAGCTCAGGAAAGTAAGTCAGGCAAGGGGATGGATAAGCCATCTCCAGCAGCTGCCCACAGCTCTGACCTTGCCTGCCTGTCCAGAACAGGGCAGTGCCCACTCACGATGTTTGCCACCTACCGGGATATCCTGGGATCCACAGCCCCTAGGCTCACCTACACCCCAGAATAAACAGCAGGGAGGAAAGTATGGACAGGCTTAGCCACAGGTAACTGCTGCTGCCTGGGTCTACTCCTGAGGCTGGACAGTGAGCTGGCTCCAGGAAAAAATGTCAGAGGGAGCTACTTTCTAGGCATGCGGGCTAGGACAAGGACCTGTCAACAGGATGAACAACAAGGTAGAAAGGGATGCTCTCCTGGGAGTGAGTACTGGAGTTAGGGGCACACTTCCTCCTTTGGCCTAAGAGCTAGGCAGGAAGGACCAAAGTTGCCTAAAGGCTTAGAGCTGCACCAATAAGGTTGAATGTTCTAGAGCAGTGGCTCTCAACCTTCCTAATGCCTTTAATACAGTTACTCAGGTTGTGGTGACCCCCCCAACCATAAAATTATTTTCATTGCTACTTCATAACTATAATTTTGCTACTGTTATGAATTGTAATGTAAATCTCGAATATAAAGATGGTCTTAGGCAACCCCTGTGAAAGGACCCCTTGGCCCCCAAAGGGGTCATGACCCAGTTCTAGAGTCAGTGTTTGTTCTCCATGGGACACTTGAACCTAAGTCAGCCAAGTAGATGCTGTCAAGAGCATCCACCAACAAGACAGAAGCCTTGGTTCTTACCTTTTCCTATCTGCATACAAACAAGCTGTTCCTTTTGTCTTCCCCTCTGCTTCTCTAACTGTTGCTGCCTCCTCCTCCATGATGACACTCTTACAAGACTCACCTGCACTCACTCCCTTTATGCCCTTAGCTCTCACCACTAGGCTGAAGCTGCTATTCCTACAATGTTATCAATCAGGAGGGTAAATGTACTCCCGCTCCTTAGCTTCTCAAGTGGTACTAGTCTGGAGTCAGCCACTGGACCTCTCCACGTTTCTTGCTATGTGAGTACCTTGGGTGACTGTCTCTACCCCCAAGACTTTCCACTCCACCTGTACACACATCTATGTTACTACTCCCAGCCCCTCATCTGGCCTCATCCTATCTGCTTGGTGATGCCTTATCTCTACCTGGACATCTACTACGCATCATAGAACTTCCACCCATACTGAACCCTAAGCTCCAACAACATGTTCCTCCCACTGTCTTCCTGTCTCAGCCAATGGCAACTTCATTTTCCAATTGCTCAAGTCAAAATCTCAATCTCTGACTCTTCTCTCTGCATCCGAAAATCAAAGGATTATGAAACTCTTTTTAATATAATTTTAAACAATATAGTTGAAATCCAACCAATTCCTACTATTATTATCCCAACTTGAGCCCTCTCATGCGCCACCCAGAACGGTGGGACAGCGCCTTAACCCTGTACTCAGCAGTAGGATCTTGAGTGTGCTGGCTAGTTTTCTGTCATCTTGTCACAAGACAGAGCCATAAAGAGAGCAGGGGTCCTCAACTGAGAAAATGCCTTCATAAAATGCAGCTGTAGGCAAGCCTGCGGGTCATTTTATTAATTAGTGATACTTGTGAGAATTAGGCCCAGTCCCTTGCAGGTGGGTAGGGGAGCAACTCTGGGCCAGAAGTCCTGGGTTCTATAAGAAAGCAGGCTGAGCCGGGCAATAGTGGTATACACCTTTAACTCCAGCACTCAAGAGGCAGAGGCAGGTGGATCTCTCTGAGTTTGAGGCCAGCCTGGTCTACAGAGTAAGTCCCAGGACAGGTTCCAAAGCTACACTGAGAAACCCTGTCTCGGAAAAAAAAAAAAAAGAAAAGAAAAGAAAAGAAAAAGGCTGAGCAAGCCATGGGGAGCAAGCAGGTAAGCAGCACCTCTGTATGGCCTCTGCATCAGCTCCTGCCTCGAGGTTCCTGCCCTGCTTGAGTTCCTACCCTGACTTCCTCCAGTGATGAGCAGTGCCATGGAAGTGTAAGCAGAAAAAACCTTTCCTTCCGCAGCTGCTTTGGTCATAGTGTTTCATCATAGCAAGAGAAACGCTAACAAGGACACTGAGCAAACTCTAAGCCAGAGCAGGTCGCTTCTCTTTATCCCATGACTTCCAGCCAATGGGAACTATCAGAGAGCCTTGCAACAGTAAAAGTTGCATATAGAGCATGCATGCCATTTGGTCTTTGCTTCCTCCATCTCTTGGTCCTTCTGGCTGCACTGCCAGCCACCCTCCTAGGACCCAGAACCAGTGCTGTATCCCACTCTCGGCAGTGTGACCTACTGTGTCAGAACCCCTAGACCCTCTCAAGGTAGCTCAGTTCTGTGGGCCCTCTGTCTCAAATGCACAATTGCTCTGGGCACACACCTCAGCTCAGCACCTACCGATCCTCTCGGTTCCGATCCACTGAATAGAACTGCTTCCGGAGCCACCTGCAGAGAGAAGCCTGAGGTGAGGGTACTTCTCCAATTAAGGGAAAGCTTGGGGAGAAGAGCAGTTACTGTCTGTGGAGAGGTCTCTGCCTCCTTTCCCCTGGCTCCAAGATACCTGGTCTTAACCACATGAAGAGGAGTCTTACCTCTCAATTTGCAGGGGTGTGGCTGCCTGCAATGTATCCTCCATCAGCCAAGTTAAGCCCTTGATCCACATGTTCACTTCATCCTCAGATGTGGCTGTGAGCAGAGCAAAAGCTGAGCTAAGGGCACATCCTCCCTCTTTCCCTGCACCCCACATCCTCTAAGCCCATCTCTCACCTTGTAGGCTCAGGGTCTTCAGGCGGAATTCCATTCCATAGAGGATGACAAAGCAGTGTGATTGGTCTGGCCGGAAGGCAGGGTCTTCTTGGTAGCGGTCAAAGTCCCGTGATGTCTTCCCTGGACGGATCTCCTTGATCTCACGGATATCAACTGGGAAGGTAGTAAAGGCCGAGATCAGGTGGAGGTCCTCACAGCCTTTGTCTCTCAGTCACTTCCCTCAGGGAATGGAACACAAAGAGACACACTGAACCCACTCATAGTTATCCTAGGTGACACAAAGAGCTGGGCTTATCTAGTAGGCTTGCTTTCTTTCGTTCTCTCTCTCTCTCTCTTTTTTTTTTTTTTTTTTTTTAATTTTTTAAGGCTAAGGCTCCTTGGGGACAGGGAGGTAGATAGGTAGATGAGTTATCCCGTCCCTGTCTTTGTTCCGCTGCTGGGAGTACACCTGTACCTGCAGCAGAGCTGAACTCCAGAAGGAAAAATAAGGATCCAAGGCAGTTCCTTGTGGATCACTTTCTAACACAATACACATACAAACCCAATTGTAAGTCCCAGAGGCAAGGCTGGGCAAGTCTAGATTGGTCTCAGAGTCCCAGACAGAACCTTGGATCAGGCCCAGAAAACTGGCAAATCCTGAAATGACCCACACCCCAAAGACATGTCCATACCAGTCTTAGCAAAGGTCTAGTTCTGGCTAAGACCAAGGCTGTTCCAAGAATGCCAGGCATCCTGTGCTGGTGAAGCTTGGTATTCTTATCTCAGCTACCAAGGGGTTCTCACCTGCTCCCCTATTCTCATGAGCAAAGGTAAGACAAATACATGGGCTGAGAAGTAAATGTTCATTCTGGCCACTAACCTGAGTGACAGCGCAACTGTGAGCTAGTGACACATCTTACTCCTCCCAGGTGCAGACTCACCAACTAACTCAGTTTCCCAGGACAGTGCAGTGGTGGGCTACATTGCACCCAGGTTAACCGTGAGTCTCAGCAGAGTGACAGCTGCCCTGCACCCACTGTTCCACTTCTGCAGGTGCTAAGAGCACCAGAAAGGACACTGGCAAGACCAAAGTGATGCTAAAAGTGCAGGGATTGAGTATACTACATGGAGGGAGCTGTTCCTTGGCCATCACTTGCTCTGATGTGGACTCTGAGCCTCTTTAGATAGGAGAGGTCCTGCCACAGCTGCCCCAACTGAACACCTATTCCATTCCTGAATGAGCTGCGAGCCTGGAAAGAGGCAAACACAGCCCAGGAAGAGAGATTCAGGCTTGATACAGAGCTTTCCCTCAGCTTGGGAATGTCTTAAAATGTTCTGACCAGTCCTCCTTCTGACTAATTACCCTTAGATTCTAATTCTGAACACCAGCATAGCTTGAGCATCCCAAAGGCTCCAATCAGCAGCTCACAGTCTTCCTGTCTTGTCCCTTCAGCCAGCCACAATAGCATCATCTTTCCCACCTGGAAATGTGACATCTCTTGTGGCCCTATCCCCTGCTCTGCTACCACAAACAGACTGGCTTTACCTGGATCCAGTTCTGTCCCTCACCAAGCCTTCAGGTCTGTCCTCCAGCAGGAAGCCCTGACTTTGCTGTTGGTCAAACAATTCTCACCAACTCCCCATCCTTCCTGACTCTTCTGGACCACAAAACATTAATTTGAACACCTGGTCCTATGGGCCCATACACTCCCCTCCTGAGGATACCCACTGCTAACCCACCAGGAACCCACTCCCTTTATAGCCTTTGAGCTCTCATGATAGGGCTCAGAGCTTTATCTGGAGCTTTTGTCTTACCCCTTCTGTGATCCTGCCAAACCAAACCAGACCTACAGCAAGAACAAAACTGTTCCTGCCCCACTTCGTCCTAGAGCCTGACCTGCCCGGTTCTCCCACTGGAGATCCCGAGTGAGAAGCTCCATCCTCTCAGTGCCTCATGCTGCTATGAAATGTATGCTCCTCACACACCATGGTAGGCAGAGCCCTTCCAGTACCCACTGAGTGAATGAATGCAAAAATGAGAAACATGCAGGCACATGGATGGGGGACATAAAGAGGAATGAAGTAAAACAGAGGTGTTCTACTTGGTTCTTGAGCAAGAGTGGGGAAGAGTTGGGTCACAAACTCACAACTTAACAGTTTCTATAGGTGGGAGGAAGAGCTTCCATTGGGGGAAATGCCTACATCATATACCACACAACCACCACAAACTCTGCCCTTTGAAACAGAAACTAAAATATTCTTCCAGTGCAAAGCTATCATTCCCCTCCCACACATTCTCATGTGTGTGTGCGCACACCCACCCACCTCTGCATGATCCACAGTTAGGGCCTTTCCTGCTGCCGCCCACCAGATCCCACAGGCTATACACAATAAGGTCTGTACACAATAGGCAGGCAGTTAGAAAGTCAAGGCTCATGGTTAGACTACATGTGGTTCTCCCATACATATCTGTACAATATGCACATATGTATATATGTCCACAAAGCCCATGGGCCCCAGGAAAGCCCTAGCCTGCTCTGTGCTATAGGCACATTTGCACAGAGTCCAATCCAAAGTCAGAGCGGGCATGTGGTTAGACAAGGAGCAGGCAGGCATAGAGTAGGAAGGCTAGGCACACCACCCTTCTAAGCCCAGTGGCCACACTGACCCCCTGCTCCTCTTCCACTAGCATGACCCTGATGCTTTCTAAGTCTATGAAGTCAGAAGCAGATTGGAAAAGACTTAACAGCAATGAAATAGTCTACCAGACTCTTGAAAGCACATCCTGTGTAATCTCTACTGGTCCTCCTGCATCTAGGACAAACATTGCCATTCCTCTTATCTGAGAAAGTGTAGGCTGGTTCCCAGGAGCTGCCACCACAGGGAAGAGACTCCCTAATCAGACACACCTCTGCTTTAGTTGTCAGCCCAGCCATGGTCTGGGTGAGACCTTCTGTATGTCAAGAATGATTGTATGTCTGTATGTGTGTGTGTGTACAAATGCTTGGATGTTCATTCCCTATGTCTGAGCCCCATGAACCAGCACTCCCTTCTCGCTAAAAACTATGGAAGAAGAGTGTTTAGAGGAACACTGGGGAAAGGAAAATCCAGGACACAGAGAGGTCCCTGATGTCCAGGGGCTGGGGAAGTGAAGAGAAGATATGCTCTGAAATCAAGAGCAGATTTTTCCACAGTCAGAGGAACTAGTATGACAATGACCCAATTGAGGGCTTACTCTGACCTGAAGGGGCACAGCCTAGCTAGCACAGTCTATCGGGAGCTTCCATGGATGCACTCCTCCAAGGACCAGGGCTCCAGTCCAAGTAAGAAGGCTGACCAAGACTTTAGGAATGGCCTCGGCTCCAGGGAAGTAAGGGACACCCAATCCTTCACACTTAATCTTCATAAACTCTTATAAAGAAAGCAATAAACTTCTTATTTAAAAAAAAGTTTTTGTTTTGTTACTTCTGTTTCTTTCTTTTTTGAGATAGCCCTGGATCTTGCAGTTCTCCAGAATTTAGCCTTCAGAGTGTTGAGATCACAGGTTTGAGGTACTATGAACAGGCTCTTTTCAAAGGGATTTGGATTGTGAGGAAACACCCACACCTGTGCTGAGGACATCACACGGTGGCTCTGAGGTCAGATAGTCGGGTATACTAGGCAGAATCCTGGGTATCTGTGCTCCTCAGTGCCCCTTCTGGAGTTCTACCTACTCCTTTGCCCTCAGAAAGCCTGCCCTAACCATCTGCTTCTGAAGCTGCCAGGCCTAGCAAGAAAAACCAAGAACTACAGGGCCCTTCAAGTCGAGCTGTGAGGTTCTGGCAGTCCCTCACTCATTCAGGTTCAGTTTCCCAACTGGCAAACAGTGGATTCCTCCACTTTTCAAGGTAAGGGCCTTGCTGGGAAGCACATGTCTTTGTACCTAGTGTGATTGGCATAGGGCTTATGAAAAATAGACCTAAGGAAGATGAACACAGCAGCCTGCTAGGACTCTGTTCAGAGGGCAAATTCAAACCTTCAGGAGTTTTCTGAAGATAAAGGCCACCTTCCTGAACCCAAGCAGCTATTTCTCAGCTCACAAGTGGGCCTTATGAGTACTTTGGGAGCAGGACTCGTGTTCTGATTAGCATATGCAAAGATGAGCTGAGACCCTGCTTCCTGAGCCTGAAGCACCCCAACCTGCACACTCCTACAGTGTAGGCATGTATATTCCAGTGGTACAGTCCAGAAAAACAAAGAGACCAATAATAAGGGTATCAGTGAGAGGGTGCACATGCCCCTCCCCAACACCCACTTGGGGTATTAGCCCCCATTGGCCCCACCATTCCAATCTTTTAGACTTTGGGTTTGGTAGGAGTTGAACTGTGTTTGCTGCCTGGTATTTGGAGCCATCTCTAAGATCTGAGGCAGATGACTCAAGACTAAATTTGTAAAATCAAAGTGTACGATGAGGCCAGAGGCTCTGGAAAGGCCACTTACTGCCTGTCCGTCTCCTCCTCCCTGTCTTCTCTGTCTCCTCAGCCCAGGGCAGACGTCTGACCTGAGACCCTGAAGACTAGGGAGCAGCCTCACTCAGGGCAGACGTCTGACCTGAGACCCTGAAGACTAGGGAGCAGCCTTACTCAGGGCACAGCATCTGGATCTCGACGGGGTTTACACAGAGAGCACAAACCTTCAGGACATGCTAAGAATGACAGTTAGTGTCCCTTTAAAAGACTCGGTGGCACATACCTTTAATCCCAGTACTCAGAGGCAGAGGCAGGTGGATCTCTGTGAGTTTGAGACCAACTTGGCCTCCAGAGTAGGTCCCAAGACAGCTGGGTCTACACAGACTTCTCATCTGAGGCACCCCAAGCACTGTGAAGGTAACACTCTGGGCTAGACGAGAATCAGCTTCTGCAGAATAGACTCCCACACCTCAGACAGCATTCAACTCACTGACTTTGTAGAAGAGATGGGGCTGCTACAGAGACAAGCTAAATGGCAGATATACCTGAAGCCTGGGAAGTGGAGAAGAGGACTCTTTTAGAGCCCAGCTCCTGAAGGCAGGCCAAACTTCCCAGCCATCAGGGTCAGCATCTGCCGTCAGCTCTCCTGCCCATCACAGGACAATCATCCTGTGCATCCACAGGAGAGATGGGCAACAGATAAGCAGTCTATAACCTAGGACAGCAGGAGCACTAGAGAAAGGAAATAAAAAGAATGGGGCACTAACCCTTTTTAGGGCTCTTCAGTACACAGACCCTGGGAACCAAGGAACAAAACCCAAAACCTTAATTTAGACCTAAGACTCTGGGCCGGAGCTCTTGTCCTAAAATTCCCCACCTACAGCAAAGCCACTTTCTAAACATCCCTACAGATAGATATCTCCACATATACAGTCATGGGGTCACATGGCAAAGGAAGATGGCACCATGACACACTGTCCTTCTTGTGCCTGTGCAGCAAAAGCAGCTGCTGCCACACCAGCAACTGTGGACAAAAGGGACAAAACCCCTCCTTGGAACCTTAGCCAAACCAGGTTACACCACAAGAGACTGCCTCCAACACCCTGACTGAGAAGAGCAGCTGGGCCTAACTGAATTCAGCTTCTTTCCTACCTTGGTAAACAGGAAACAGCCATTCAGACAGCTGGAAAGAGGTCCATGGGATCCCTACACGGGACCTTGCATTGCAATGTACAAATTGCTTCAGGTTACAGCTGCACAGCACACAATCCTCACCAACATGCAAGCCATCTAGAAACCAGATTCCAGATGACTCTTCTCTTTAGGTAAATGAGGAATAGAAGGCCCAAGGGGTTTCATCGAATGGTGATTCATGGCAGATGGGGCTCGGGAGTATCCCCATGGTAGTGCTAACTCTGATATTGGGTATATGGAGCAAAATAAAGGTCAGAGGGCTTCACACTGCCTAGACAGGCAGCACTCTTTCCTAAAACATAGCTTATTTCAATGGTAACAGCATATGTAGGTCCCAAAGGGAGGGAAGAGAGGAAAGAAGGCCCCATACAGAAGACAGAGCCTGAAGAGACCTCACCGTCAGTTGAGGTTCATTCATTTGTTCTGTGACTCTGTCAGTTACCAGCATCTATCTACTCCACACCAGGCCCTGAGCTGGGTCCTGGGGAAACATATCAATAGGCACTGAGTTCCTGCCCTTCAGAAAATCCCAGCCTAACAAGGAAACAGATGGGGAAGCAGATAACTATGAGGTCATGCAGAGAATGGAACAGCGGGGAGACATCTGTGGTCCTGTGTGCCCACAACCTCCCCTCTCTTTGGTGTTCTGCTCTTGACTTTCTCCACACAACCTTGTTCAGACCCTCTTGCTTCTTTGTGAGCTATAGGCCAACTGCCATTAAACATGGGCCAGAGTCCTTTCCTCTTCTGGTGTTCTGCCATCTCACTGACAGCCATGGCCACAGCTGTATTTCCTTCTGCTTCACACAACATTGCTAGCCTCTAAATGCCTGGCACTACATTCCAACTGCTTACTTCCTATTCCTACATACACGCACGCGCACGCACACACACGTACACACACACCCCAAAGACAAACTTCAAACCAAATATTGTCTTCTCTCACCCAAAACCCTAGGCTCCTCTGGATACACCAACAATATTACCATTCAAATAGGTACATGAACTGAAAACTTCAAAAGATTAAAATTTCTTTTTCTCAGGCCTAGCAATATGGCTTAGCAGGAAAAGGCACTTGTTGTCAAGCCTGGTGACCTGAGTTCAATCCCCAGGACCCACATGGTGGAAGGAGAAAACCAACTCCCCCAAGTTGTTTCCTGACCTCAAAACATACACACACTTTGAAGTTTTCTGATTCCTTTGTTTCTCACCAACCCCCAATCCAATCCTCCAAGTTCAGCTGACTCTGTTATTCACAATGAGCAACTGTAAGAAGGACATCATGCTAGGTGCTGGAGCTTGACCATGGAGGAAGGATTAAGTTTGTACCGTGCTAGGAAGATTATGTTAAACAGAGCCTACAGACAGACATTTCTTAGAAACTGCAAAGCACAGAGGATGAGGTCGTTGTCTCTGCTGGGTGGGGAGGGCAGCAGCAGCAAGAGTGACATCTGGCATCCTGTCACTAATCTTTTGCACATTTGCTGTGCATATTACATAAAGCTCTTAATTAAACTGTGCTATTTCATCCTTACAACTAATACTATGAAGCAAGTATTAGGGTTCCCATTTTCCAAGCAAGGACACTGAGCAGAGTGGCTAATGATCCTACCCAAGGTGACAGTTGGTGAGTGGCAGAGCCAAAGATATTTCAGTGCCAAGCTGCAGGTGCCCTAGGCTTGTGTTCTGTGCTGCCTTGGGATCCCTGTGGGAAGCCACCAAGTGGGAGCAACACAGGGAGGATGGCAGGACTCCAGGCTGTACCATACATGCTGCTTTGTGTCACTCTTACAGTCTTATGTGTGTTGTTTTAAATTTTATTATTATTATTAGTGTGTGTGTGTGTGTGTGTGTGTGTGTGCGCGCGCGCGTGCGCGCACACGATCTGTAAGGATACACACATCCCATGACACTTGGGGAGGCCAGAGGACAGCTATGGGTTAAAGGTCATCAGGCTTCCATGGCAAGTGTGTTTACCCACTAAGCTTTCTCTCTCTCAGTTCTCAAGTGTGTTTTAGGCTGTCTGGCTGTTTTCTGTAAATTCCTTGAGGACATAAACCATGTCTGCACTGTTCCATGCCTAGCAGGAATTGAACATGTGGTGCAAGGAAAGGAAATTATAATCAGAGTCTTTCTTGGCTGACCAACCTGCCCCTGCCCAGCAGGTAAGTGAGACCTCCAGTCTCTGAGGCTTGCAGACAGCTCTGCAAGGCCCTCCCAGAGGGCAGAGGACAGGCAGTAGGTTAGGAGGGGAAAGGAGAGTCTGGGATCTCTGTCCCACAGAGGAGTACAGCAGCTTCAGAGCTTCCCTTGGCAAAACTCCTCAGTAAATTTTCTCACCTTTTGCTTGTGCAAGTAGAGTCAGTCTTAAATCCCACAGACAGTCACAGGGGTTAAATAGCAATGACAAAGGAAGTCATCAAATTGGAGGCCTGGTGATGTCTTATGATGCGGAAGTCTTATTTCTTTATACCCCAAGAATTTTTTCCTGCCTTAGAGCTGTGTGGCCCAGCCCCTTCACAGCACCTGCCACACTTCCTGGGTCTTACCAGCCCAAGCCACTCCCCTTTTATTCCTAAAGAAGCAAGGCCCCAGAGAAAGATTTAGTCTCTGTCTTCAACCCACAGGGGAACTCGCTCTCTGTCTACCCAGGAAGCCTAGATTAGATTCTTTGAAATTCTCTTCACCTCTCAAGGAAGAGAGACCTTGTGACTCTACCCCCAGTTTTAGTAACCTCTCACCCCACTCCCACCAGTGCACATCCTAGTACAGAACTTTAGGTTTCTAGTGCAGGCCAGTTCCCAGCGCAGAAATCCGAGGACAGACAGCCTCCTGCGAGCAGTCTGGACCAGGTACACTGCTCTCATGTCACTACCACAAACCCCTGACAAAGTGCCACTGTCACCTTCCGAACCTGCCTGGTAGATATGTTGTGGGTGAAGAAGTGACTGGGTGGAAAGAAAAAGCTGCTCCAACTTGTGAAGCATCAGGTGGGACCATTGAGGGGGTCCGCAGAGTCTCAGAGACGGGTCATCACTGCCTGGGTCCATACCCAACTGGTCAAATGAGGGAACTGTGCTGACTGACCTATGACCTCTAGAGGCTGAGTAACCTGTGGGACCCAAGGCTAACTGAGGCTTTCCTCTCCTTTCTTAGGCTAATCACCCTATGAACTTAGGCCTACTACCTGGGCCTGAGGCTAGACTCTCCCCAGCACACACCCACATCTACCTACAGAGCCTTATTCTTGCACAGCTAGGGCTAAGCCAAGGACACTCTGACCCTCTGGTACAGGTCCTCAAGAATCACTTCACAAGACTTCAATTCAGCATTGTTTCCTAGAAGCCAATCCCAAAATGAATGCCCCTCCTGAGTTGAAGAAAAATTAGTTCCACAGACAAATGGTGTCACACCGGCTGTGGGCTAGCCATGGTCTCTGCCCGGTCTGGCCAGTACACTCTTCATCTGTCTATGTTCTGCTTCCAAGTACCACAAGAGCCTATACCCAGTGTTGATGTTTCAGTCAATGGGGAGGGGACTCTGCCAGAGTGAACTGCCAGAGAGAGAGGCCAACTCCATTGGGCCCTCCAGATCAGTCCTCAGCACTGTATGACAGGTCTGCTTCCTGTCAGCCCTGTTTAAATATGCTGCATGTTCCGGACGGCAAACGCCCCAAGAGCAAGTACCAGACCATGTCTTTTGCTTCCCAAGTTCTCTCTGCCTAGCCTGGGTTCAATAAAGGAGATGCCAGTCTTCTACTGGAGAAAGCCTCGCCCCATTTACTACTGAATTTTGCTGAAAGCCAGGGCCTCTGGCCAACACGGGAAGGGCCAGAGCCGGAAGGAAGCAGCAGAGCCTATACACAAAGCCTCTATGCGGGCTATAAAAAGTAGCCCCTCCCTGCTTCCCCCAGGATGGGCCTGGTTCCTAGGAGGTGAGGGTAGAGCACTCAGACTTGTGCTGGGCACAAAGCCACTATAGCCTCTCAAGAGCACCACCTCAAAACTCTCCTTGAAAGGAGAGGGTGAGAGCACCACAGCCTGAGCCAGGACTGCAAGTAAGACACTTGAAATCTACTCCACTGTCCCCACTACCTCTCCCCACAGCTTCCCAGGATTCAGTTCATGGCCTAGTACTCCTTTCTCTGCTCTCTGGGGGCCAACAAGCAGATTCTCTAGAAGCCTCCAGGAGCTGTGGGAGCAGCCATGCAAAAGGCTTTAAGACGCTCTACTTCTGCAGTTATAGGGGAAACACTAAGGCCACAACAGATGATGCCCAGGGGGCAACTCAAGTAAAGCCTAAGGGCAGGGACATTATATAAGGGCTTCAAAGTCTAAATGTGGTGCGGGAGAATTGTCTGTATTCTGTCAATCATGCTTTAAGTAAATGCTGATTGGCCAGGCAGTGAGTATAGGCAGGAAAACCAGACAGGAAGTAGAGGTGAGAACAGGAGAATTCTGGGAAGCAGGAAGCTCCCTCGCCATTCCTGCCTAGTCCACCGAAGAAGCAACATGTGACCTGCCACGCTTAGAAAAGGTACCTAGCCATGTGGCTAACATAGATAAGAACAATGGGTTAATATAAGTTACAAGAGCTAGTAAGAAGCCTGAGCTAATGGGCCAATCAGTTTACAACCTAATGTAGACTCTCTGTGTGATTTTCTTTGGGGCTTGCCGGCTGTTGGGTACCGGGTGGGACAGAAACCCCAACTAGCAGGGCCCTCATGTTACACAAATGTTAAGACTTTCTCAAAGGTCATGCACATGGTACCTAGCTTTATATGGAAAGCCATTCCTTCCCAACCATGAGGCTCCAAATTCCCCTGTAGTCTAGTTTGCCCACAGTGTTCAGGTCAGCACCACAGGGCTAACCTAGAGCACTGAGGCCAATCTCCAAAGACAGTGACAGTGTAGATGGACGGTACATGTAGCTAGCATAAAGGACAAATGAACCTTTCTGCCACCAGCCCACAGTTGGGGCCTTTGTCCTTGCAGCATGCCCTCAACCACCCTTTGGACAGAGGGGCCCATGCTTGTTTCCCGGCACAGCACTCCCCACACCCTGTAATTATTTGTCTGGCTGTATCTGCCCTAACTGTATGTTCGCTACTAGACTTAACAATGCTTGCCACAGCGAGAAGCCAGAGCACATGTGTGCCTTGCTTGTTTAGTGATCCAGTGAGGCCCAAGGAAGCCAGGCTTCTTTTTTATTGAGATGTATTTTTATTTTATATACATGAATATTTGTCTGAATGCATGTCTGCATGTAATGCCCATGGAGGCCAGGAAAGGGCATTAGATTCCCTGCTAGGACAGGTTACAGATGGTTATGACATCACATGGGTGCTGGGAATTACACCTGGGACTTCTGAAGAGCACTGAGCCATCTCTTCAGCCTCTCTGCTCCCTCCCTTCTTAAGGAAAGTGGCTGTGTTGCCACAAAGAGCAACCCATTTAGTGATCTGCTGATACCATAAACTTGCAGCTCAGTGTGCCCAGCACATAGCAGCTAGGCCCACCCAACACCTGGTGTAGCCACACAGGAGTCTGTCGTGAGGAGACCCTGGGAAGGTGCCTCTTGACCCTTTTCTCTGGAGAAGTGCTGATGGGCTGTTAGCAGGAACTAGTGGGAGCAAGTCCAGGAATGAGGTGCTCTGGCTTCCATGGTAGACAGTTCCTTCGCTGTAGGAGGGAAGGTCTGGAAGGCTAGGTATCTGGCTATCTAAGTACCCTTGGCCAGAACAAGAGCAGGAGCCGCAGGTATGGAGGCGACAAGAATCTAGCTTCTCCACAGATGAAAGCCTGGGCTGGGTAAACACATTTGGCCAGAGCACAGAATAGAGGTCGCGTATCTATAGAATGGTCCACCTTATTGTTAGTTTCCCAGAGTGGGAGAATAAACAACACTACAGGAGGAATCATAAATCCCACACTTAACTGTAAACTTACTCCACGACCTCACTCTTGGGACTTGTGCTTGCTTCTCTCTGCGACAAGGACAACAATTCCTCCTTCCCTAAATGCACAGAGTTAGGGATGAGAAAATGCATCACGTACCATTCTAATACCAGATCCTTCTGATGTCCTGTTCTCTGTACCCAAACTCAAGGCGACAACGGGCTCCCAGCAACACTCGGTGGAAAGAAGAACTCGGCTGTTGACTAAGATGAGAGCAGAGGGAAGGCATACCCAAGAGTCCGTAGGCATCAAAGTTTGTGCTGGCCATTTTTACAAAATCTCTTATCTTATATACAATCTTACTTCGTTAGCCTTAACCTAAGCCCCAGGAGGAAGAATTCTGCTGTCTGTCTTTTGTTTTTTGAGACTGGTCTCACTCTGTACTCTAGGCTGGTCTATAACTCACTATGTAGCCGAGATGGCTTTGAACTTGCCATACCTGGCTAAGAATTGTTTTTAGAACAGGCTGAGAAGCTAAAAAGTAACTTACCTAGGGTCAGAAGAACACATCTGAGTAGTCACAGCTCAGTTACCACAGGGGTAGGGCTAGCTGCCCAAGGACACCCAGGCATTCCTTGTTACTATAAGAATTCCTCCAAGGCAGTGACTACAGGCTGCACCAAAACATTCAGTCCTACCCCACACCCTCCAGAGTCTCTCCTAAGTCTACACATTGACTTCTCTTCATGAGAGAGCAGAGAAGAGCAAGAGCCAACAGCAGGCTTCTATAACGTCAGGCCTTCCCACTTCCTCGGATATATTCAGCCTAGGATACACTGCCCTTGAAACCATGCTCCATAGGAAAGGAGACAGAGTGAAAAGAAACACTGAGTTAGTAGAAGCGGATGTAGCCCTACCACTCTGGGCTGTGGCAGAGCACTTCCTGGAAGACTGTGTCCTCTATCATTCAGATAGCGAGACCAATTCAATGTTGAACTGGCTCAGAAACAAACCAACACAATGTCTTCACCCAAGCCACAGCTCCCAGCCAACTGTCTTTTCTCCGCACAAATGCCCATGGTAGCAAAAAGCACTGACCACAGAGGCACGGCTGAGAACTACAGATTCTTGCCCTTTACCAAAGGACTTGATTGCCATGCACCAGCCTCTGACTACAACACACACACATCTCTTCTAAGCTGGTCCTGCTGGGGACTAAATCCCCTCTCTCTCCTGTCAGATTCCACAGATACCACACTTGATGCCAAGTACTTTACACAAATATTCTTCCATTCCTCACACAAACAGTTCATAGACGAGAAGCTCGGAAGGCTAAGTACAGGGTCGAGATGGCAGAGCAGGTGAGCTGAGCACGGAACAACCCTTGTGCTCTGAGTTCGCTGCCCAGCGCAGCCAACTACTCGACTCTGCACTCAGCCGCATTCACCCGTTCTCATCACTGCACTCTGGTCCTGTCTCCTCAAGTAAGGGGTATGCAAACAATGTCTATTGCACAAATAAATGCCCATTCTGCCAAGGGGCCACCTGAAGCAAACTCCCACTCAAGTCTATGCATCTGTGTAGACCACCCCTTCCCAACACAAAGTCTTGAGAGAAGCTAGAGGTCCCGGGCTTCCTTGTTCTGGGTTTGCTCAGCTTTGCTAGTCATCTGTGAAGCAGGGTTCAGAGAAAACAAAGCCCCCACCCTGGACAGGAGACCTGGAAACTCACACCAGACAAGCGTGGGGTACTGGGGAAACAGAAAGAGATCTGACTTCCCCTGGAAAAATGAGACAAGAAGGAAACACATGGCTAGCTCTGGAACTTCCGGCACATGCTCTTGGAGTTCTCTCACTGGGAGTACCTCACCAGCACAAAGAGCAGGTAGGTGATAGAGCAGAGGCCTATTCCTCACCAGCCAGGCACCCTCAACTACAGGAGCCACGTCCCAGCAATCACAGCATACCATTAGTCTCCACTGGAGCTACTGGACAACAGTGGTCCTCAACTAAGCATGGATCTCAACTGTCTCGCTACAAGGCACTGTATGAAAAACTACAGAGCCAGAGCCTAAGGAGGGCTGTCTAGGACGCAGATGCTCAAGAGGTCCTTCACCGTCTAAACATGGAGGTTTCTTCTTACAAAGAGCAACAAAGGCTACAGAAAACATGGGGCCAAGACCCGCTGCCAACACAACCTGAGAACACAGTCCTGTAAAGATTGGCCAGGCAGCCAGAGTGAAAAGTCTCTTCAGCACTGGGCAGGAGGTCTTTGACTGCTTTTAACTCCCCAAAATTCTGCAACATAAATGCCAACTCTGAGCCTAATTCTGGTCACACACACACACACTCACACAGTAACAAAGCACCTTCCGCCCCTTCACATCAGAAGATGTCCTTTTGTTTCACCAGTGCCAAAGTGAGAGAACACAGGGTTAGGGAACACCCTGAAGGCAGTGGCAGCCTTTCTCCCCGGCCTGGCTTAAGGCAGGGCTAGGGTTATCAGCAAAAAGTCAAACACCCGAGGCATCTGAGCAGGTGGTAGAGGACCCAGCTGGCAACTCAACCTTTCTCACAATCTGCAGGAGGCTACCAAGGATGAGAACCCACCAAGGTAGTGAGGAACGAGCAGGCAGAAGTGGGGCAGGCTCCCAGCCTTCAATATGGGCTCCAAAGAGCAATGGGCCAGGCTCAATGAAAACCTGCATATCTCTGGGTGACCCTTGCAGGTCTGGGAAAATGAGATCCTCTGCATTCCTGTATCTAACCCTCAAAGACCTGAGTGGGACAAAATGGAGTAGCTGGTCTCCTCTCCAAGCCCCAAACTCCTTCTTTCTGTCCAGGCCCCAACATACAAAAACATCCAATGTACAAAACTCCAAACATTTTCTCTACAGAAACATGGTTCACATGTAGGATGGGTGAACGGGCGTGTGACATTACAGTTTCCTCTTTTATCCTGGGTAGTGAGCTAAGTGAATGAGACCCTCTCAGCTCTCCTTCCTCCAAGCTCTTTCTTAAGAGCCACATTAGAGGCCGGCCTTCAATTCCAGCACTGGGGAGGCAGAGGCAAGAGATCCCTGTGAGTTCAAGGCCAGCTATAAGAGCAAAACAGGCTCCAGAGATACACAAAGTGTCTCGAAGGGGAAAAAAAAAAAAAGAGCTATATTAGATCTCCCTCAGAGCCCCAACCCAGGGTCTAGGACAGCGTCATCTACCATGGCTATTGCTACTAACAACTGTTTTTTAAGCCTCTGCAATGTCAGCTCTCATCTATATGTAGTTAACTTACTTCACTCCAGCTATCTCCCTTCCAAGAATGACCACGGATAGTAAACATACTAACTTACAGAGGAACCAAGGCTGAGAGAAGGAGAGCACCCAGCTGGGTGACATACAACTAACAAACTGACTTCAACCACTGGGCTACATACACTTACTGCCTACTGGTCACACACATGGTTTACAATGCAGCTATCAGAGAACTAATGCCACCACTTAAACAGAGGACAGACTATAAATGTAAGATGCGGCCATGCCTGCAATTGATGTCTGGGTGATGGTCTCAGGACCTCCCAAACTGTCTGCAGTGTCCATTCCCCCACACTGGAAACCATGAATGTTCTTCCAGTGGAGGTCAGGCTGCTGAGGCCCTGATGCTAGGTGCCACTTCTGTTTGGTGGCTATGTCAGACTGAAGTTTGTAGTTGAGAATGGCTGCCTTACCACAAAAACCTGCCTTCCTCCTCATCTCCTCACCCATCTACACACACGTACATCATAGCCAGGAAGATCTGTGGAACCTTCTCTCCGTTATTACTTCCTGACAACCTCCCCCAACCCCCAACACAGACCTGGTTCTGAGACTAGATCTCTCCAATCATAGCCTCTTTGGGGGTCCTTGCAAGAACCAATTCAAAGCCTGGAGTTGTAAAGACAGCATCTCAGCTGGGAGGCCTGAGCTGCATGCCCATCCAGCCTCACACCAAGGAAAATGACTCTCAGAAGAGCTGAGGTTTCTTAAAACCTCTTTCTTCTTCACTCGTCCCAGCAGAGACTTGTATAAACCCTCCAAACTCAGGCCTGGAAAGGCTGAGGCAGAAAACCAGGGGAGCAACACTGGGCTCCCCTAAGGTCACTAGAACATCCAACATAAAGGATTGTCAAGAGTACCTGACCCCACGGCCCTAGAAGCCCTTCTGAAGCCAAGCTCCTTGTTACAAGCTTGCAAGAGCAAAGGGGCCCCGTGGTTTTACCAAGAGCCCCGGCGATGGCTCTGGATGTCTGCCTAGTAACACAAACCTCCAAAACTCAGACTTGGGACAAAAGAAGCAACTTGGGGAGAAAACGGCCACAGTTTTCTTTCAGTTTTTCTACTCCCACCCTCCCAAAGGACCACATTCTTCCCTGTCTCCAAGAGGGAGATGAGTAGGCCCCGCTATGCTTCAAAACCAGCCCTAGCTCAACATCTGCCCAAGTTCCACATGGGGATTCCAGAGGTTCTCGTGCCCGTCCTGGAGCTCTCAGACTTTCACAGACAGCACTCTCTGGAGAAATGGCAGTGGGCAGGAAGGTCTTGTCGCTCCCCCAGGTCCTCAGGCTGGGTGAGGGGTCCCTGCCTAGGCTTTCCCTCACCGCGGCTGACAGCGGCCCGGTTCTAGGGGCCAGAATCCCGCTCCACTTGTGTAGACAGTGAGGACTTTTTAGGCCTCAGGGCAAAGTGCCTGAACACTCCCCTCTGTGGGGAGGGGGTGTCCTATCAGGTGATCCAAGACCCGGATGCCCCCCGCCCAGAGTGATCACCAGGGACTAGGCGGAGACCGGGCGCGAGGCGCGAGGCCCGAAAGTTTACCCAAGTGTTTGGGAAGCGGGCGGGCGCGGGTCAAGCCGGACAGGGGCGCACTTACTGGACCCCTCGATCTTGTCGGCGCCGCGGCTCCATGTGATCTGGCGGGTCTCCAATTTGACCTGGAAGGTCTTCCGTTCCGGCCGCTGCGACTTCTTGGAGTAGAACAAAGTCATGACGGTGCCCACCTCGAGGCTGCGGCAGAGGTGCAGCACCTCGGCTTCGGAGGGCGCGCCGGGCCCGCAGCCATTGGCGCAAGGGGTCGCGGCTCCCGCCATGCTGCAGCGACCTCGGCGTCGCAGGCTGGCGGGCCCGGGGTGGCGGAGGCGGCAGCAGGGGAGGCAAGCGGGACCCGGTGGCAGCTCCTGCGGGCGGACACGGGGCGGGGACTGAGCGCGGGGGCGGAGCGGAGCAAGGCTCCGCCCTCGGCGCGCCGGGAACAAAGGCGCTCCTGGGGACGACCCCCGCCCGCCGCCGCGCCTGCGCCCCGCCACCCAGGGCAGGCCTCGGCGGGAGGACCTGTCTCTCGAGCCCGCAGCTTTCCCTGCGCGGGCCCTGACACGGCGCGGGGCACGGCTGCCCGTCACGCACGCAACCCCGCCCACAGGCTGCGGCCCGTCAGTCAGTCAGGCGCGCACACGGGCCTCCCTCCCGCACGGACCCGGCCGCGGTGTGCACGTCTCCCGGGGAGTGAGGGCCCGGCGCGACCCCCGGCCCGCCTGCCCGCCGAACCCGGTTACCTGGGCGGGCTGCCTGGCGGAGGAAGCCGCGCCAGGCTGGCCGCCTTACACCCGCGGCGGCGGCGGCGGCGGCGGCGGGGGCGGACCCTCCGCGTACCCTCTCCGGAGGGGGGGCGCACCCGCGGATTGGCCAGCGGGCCGTGAGTGACAGCCTGTCTGCCCCTCCCCCTCGCCACAGGCGTCTCTTAGGAGGGTAGCGCGAACTGCTCCTGGGGTGGCCTTCGAGGATGTCCTCGCGGGAAGAGGCCCTGCAGACGTGGGTCGGGCTCTGAGACCCTCGGCCGCGGGCTCCGTGACCTTCGAGGCCTCTTGTGTGGGGGCCGCTGCCCGCCTCACGCTCCGCCCGCACCCTACCTGCGGATGCTATTCCGACACTGGTTTTTCCTCAGCTTTGTGTTTCTGCCCCGGCGCGGATCCTTCCTCGCCCCAGAAGCTTGCTATCCTCTGGACTCAGTGCTGGGCCAGTTGTCAGGTCGAGCCGACCCTTCCGCTGGCTTCGCCTCTGCGCAGACACAGGTGACGCCAATCCTGGCTCTCCCCTGACCTCCCCCGACCCTGGCATCCCATTATCTGCCCCACAGCCTTGCCATCCTCATCACATGGCTCCTTTCACTGGCTTCACCCTCCCTGCCTGGCAGTAAACTGGAAAGGCCTCACCTTGCCAGGAGCCCCTTTTCTTCGGCCTCACCACTAGGTAATCCGCTGAGGCTCTTCCCTCTTGACTTTGGGGCTCTCTCCACTCAACCCATGATCCCGAGGCCCTATCATCCCCCTCTGTACACTGTCCTCTTGTCTTGCCTTCATCTGTCCTTCAGGATTTACCACTAAAATGGAATTAAGTTGTGATCCTTTTAACTGCGCACGAGAATTCCCACCGCGCTTCAAATCAGCACTGCCTTCATGGCCCAGCAGTCTTTGTCTCCCGCTGCCTCTCCTGCTTCACCTCTCACCACTGACCCACCCTTCGCTCTGCTCGCCACCTGTCTGCGGCTGTTGAATATATTTAAGACCTGTCTTCCTAAGGCCATTCTCTGGACAGCACCGTAAACCTGAGGGTGTCTGCCAGTGTTGAGCGCATGTGTTCAGCAAACGCACCCACTCCAGCTTTGCCTTGCTGAAGTGGTGACCTGTATGCTGTTTCCCTCCAGTGTTGCCCTTAAGAATCTCAGAATTCAGTATAATAGTGGGGAAGTTTGTCCTGAGGGATGGGGTAGTTGAGATGGACTGCCACCTAGTGACAGGCCTTTAATGTAGGAATGAGGGAACTGGAATTGACCCAATGCTTGACCCTGGTTTGCACAACTAATGCTCATATTATCCTCAAATCAAGGTTCCAGAGCAGCATGACTAAGTGAGGCCACATAACTAGTGGAACCTGATTCCATGTGTTTCTGTTTCACGAGAGAGCCACTAGCTGAGGCAAATCTTGGTGGTCTGTCACTAGCTGCCCAGTCAGTGTAAGAGGAGGCATGTCTATATGTCTATAGGACATATATGTCTATATGTCTATAGGACTTCAAGAAAGACCAAAGAATATAAGAAGATTAAATGCATTTTAAAGGTGGGCTGGAGGAAAGTATTTTCCAGGCAAGAGTATTAGCATGTACAAAGGCCCTAGGCTAGAAAGGATGCTGGGGTTTACCAGGTGGAGGGGAATGATCAGGATGATATCAAGAAAACAAATGGGGCTGAATAGGACCTTCGCTGCTTGCGTGGTCTTGCCTATTCTCCTAAGAAGCCCCTCTTAAATGTTATAACAATTGTTGAGCTTTCTGTGCAAACTCCAACAGCCTTCAATTCACTATTTTTTTAAATTTTAGCTTTATTTCATGCGCATTGGTATAACAATGTCAGATTCTCTGGAACTGGAGTTACAGACAGCTGCGGGCTGCCATGTGGGTGCTGGGAATTGAACCCGGGTCCTCCGGAGGAACAGTCAGTGCTCTTAACCACTGAGCCATCTCACCAGCCCCCAATTCACTTTTAAAATCCTTTTCTGGGAGCTTCCCAGTGTCCAGCCCAAACCTTTTGTTCTTGTGTATATAACGACCCCCAGTGGCTCCATGAATCCCTTCCAACAGCAATTTGTTTGCCAGGCCTATAATCAGGGAACAGGGCCCCATTTCCTCATGGGACTTATTAGCTTCCTAGGCCTTAGGTGTCTCCTTCCACCAAAGGAATTTTGGGAAAAGTAGGGCACACACAGGGTGTGGCCACTGTGGGCTTCCCCCAGCTCAGCATATATGAGGGTGTGTAGGTGTCACTGGTAACATATGCATTTGTGCTGTCTGGGAGGAGCAGCTCTGGCACCACACAAGGCACTGGTCTGTGACATCACTCGGACTAGCCCTGCTTCCCGCTTGATCGTATTTCTGGAAACACTCATGCTTCAGCATGCCTTAGCTTATACCAAGCCTGTGCCTAGAGTCTGGGAGACTGCCCAACTGACCCTGTGACCTGTGGACTTGATCTCACAGATACTGTATTTAATAACCATTTAGGACCGTGGTAAGCATATCATGAATGTGACTAATTACAGCTCTATGAGATTCTGTTAATCCCCATTTAACAAAACTGAGACCTTTCTTAGCACAGTGGCACACTCCCAAGTCCTAGAACTTTGGAGGCTGATGCAGGAGGATCTTGAGTTTGAGCTCAACAAGGGCAATTGGCACCGCCTCAGGGTCACACAGCTAACAGGTATCTGAGGTAAACACTAACCCAGGCAGCCAGGCGTCTGTCAGTGCTGTGCTGCCTACCATGTAATACCAACATTTTTTTCCTGAGTCTTCACCTCTTTCTGAACACTACCAGCTGCTGTCTATTTTTTTTTACATTTATTTATTTTGTGTGCCTGTGTGTGTGTAAACCATGGCACATGTGTAGAGGCCAAAGGACAGTTTCTGGGAATTGGATCTTTCCTTCTAGGATGTGGGTCCTAGGGATTGCATTCAGGTCATCAGGTTTAGCAGCAAATACCTTTATCCACTGAGCTATGTCATTGTCTCTATTTTCTGCCTAGTTATTTTATGAAGTTTGCCAAAACTGGGTTTTGTTTTGTTTGAGACAGTCCCTGTAGCCCAGGCTAGTCTTGAATTTAGCAATCCTCCTGCTTCAGCCTCTCTGCCTTGCTGGGTTTGATTACAAGTGTGAGTAGCTACGCCTGCTGGCTGGGTTGGTTGTTTTTTGTTTGATACTGACTCTGGCAAGTTAGAGGGTAGAATGCTTATTAGTGAGCAGCCCTAAGGTCAGCATTGTAGAGGAACAGGAAGGAAATAAATAGGAGTGGGCACAGCCTCACCAACCTCCAGGGACTAGCCTCAAATGTATGCTCATTGTTCTGGGTAAAGTTCATCCTCAGCCTCATGGCTCTTTGTGATCTTAGAGACTGTTAGCTGTTTTTCTGTTGACACCTCTTCCAGAAGTTAGGACAAGTCTTTCTTTGAATGGGAACCAGGCAAACTTCACTGCATTTTTCTTGAGGCAAAGTCTTGCGGTATAACCCAGGCTGACCTTAAATTCGAGGTTTTCCCAGCCTCCCACGAATTGAGCTATCAAAATCAATAGGCACCACCACACCAAGCTCTTAAAAAAGTAATTAAATAAAAAAGAACAAAAATGCTGTTATTGCAATGGAGGATGTGATTATAAAAGAGGGATCAAAATATGGTTGATATGGTGATAGAACTGCAATGGTTGAAGATCAAATATGCATGAGCTTTCTAGCAGCTAAAGCAGTAACTCTCAATGTTTGCTATCTGGTTACTTGGAAAAGGGGTAAATTTTTCCTGGAAAGAAATTTTAAGAAAAGATTCTCACATGGATATGTATTTGATTGAAATAACAGAGATTGTTCTCAGCAGGCTAGCACCAAGTGCTAACTCACTTGTAATTTGTTTCTTATAGTGAATGACCTTGAGCAACTGTAGAAGTTGTGATTCAAAAGCATAGTTGATGACACTCCTTTCACAAAAGGAGGCACTTACAGACTTAGTGTCTGGCTAATCCATGCATAAAGCTGTGTTCTTTTCCTTATCCCTTTTATTTACTCTACTGTGCAGGGTGTGCACACAGCAAGCACTTCCTAAAGTGTACACCTCACCCTCAGTGAACCTTGAGCTGCACCCCAACCTACAGTATAAACGCCTGTCCTCTGACCTCCACATCTATGGCTCCACCTCTTCTAATAGCATCATAACCTCCTGGTTCCCTCCTTAAGTTGTATTCTCAGTCTCTTAAAGGAACTTCCTGTTATTTTACTCAAGTTACAAACTACACCTGTCTCACCAGCTCCACAGACTACTCTGCACAGCCCTAGCTGCCTCGCTGCTGACTGTTCCCATCTGCTCTCCTTATCTGGGAATGGCAGGGCACAGTGACTGTTCACTAAGGTAAAGTGTGGCAGGGAAGACGGGAAACTGAGGCCACGGGGGCCTTGCTTTTTACTCCCCCACCCTTTCTTCCAGCACACACACCCCTACTATGACTTCTAGAGGTTCTCAGTCAGCAGGGCAGGAACAGATCAAGCCTGTTGCCGAAGTCGTTACAGAAATGCTTGTATGCCAAGCTCAGTATGACAAAGGTGCTGAGAGCAAGACAGGCCTTATCTAAACTCCTTAGTGATTGTGGTGCTGAGTATATATGAAGATACAGCTTTTCCAAATGATGTGAACTCCTTTTTACAGTAAGAGCACCCAGGGTATTCATGGAATGTTTCTGCAAAGGAAGTACCAAAATTTTAGACGCATGATTAAAATGCCATGTTTTAGTGACATCTATATTTTGACTAGTATTACTGAAAGCCATTTATTTATGAATACTGATTTCCCCATTCCACAGTCCTACCAGTAAACTTTGCATGAACCTTGGAGTCTTTATTTTTTACCATGAGAACCACATAGAGAATCACCCAACGTTATTAAAGCACATTGCTCTTGCTGCTTTTGATAGCCTAGCCCTATTGAAGAGTAATTTACACATAAGTTGTACCTACCTTTTTTTTTAAAAAAAAAAAACTATATGTATGCACACCAGTTGTGTGACTGGTGCCCATGGAAATGAGGAGAGGTTATTGGATCACCTGGAACTGGAGTTGCCTGGAAGGTTGGGAGCCAGCATGTGGCTGCTAGGTATCAAACCCAGGTCCTCTCCAAGAGCATTAAGTGTTCCTAAGATGCACTGTAAGCAATGAAGTTTAAGTTTGAAAAATATACTCCTTATAACTCTACCCAGACAGTAAAAAGGGCAGAAATGCAGCCACTGGGAATTTTAATCTTAACATGACAAAGACATGTCTTCCACAGATATATGCAAAGGTTCTTCATAATAATCACTGCATTGTTTTAAACATGTCATAAGGACTCAGTAGGTACAATGAGCCTCCACCTAGCTTTGGGAGTTATGTTGAAGGTTTTTTTTTGTTGGTGGTTTTATGGTGTTGGAGGCAGACCCTAGAGCCAAGTGCCCTACCTCTCAGCTATACCACTAGCCCCAGCTTTTGCAATTGTTAAGTGATGATCACTTGTTTTCCCTAAGCATTTCAATGTTTTTTTAAAAAAAATATGTAAGCATAATGAAGTGTAAAAATATTTGGTAATTTTTAAAAGGCTGCTTACTTGGGGTTGTGGGAAATAATTGGTAAGTCTGTTAAATTTTTTCTGTTTACTGATTTGTCAGGGAACTACTTATAAGTATCCAAAACTAGCGTTAGTGAGGTCATTTTAGGGTAGCATGTTCTCCAAGAAGTGCTCTTTTGTTCAAAACAAGTTGAGAATGTCTCATTATAAGAGGGACTTCCAAGGTCTGAAATAAAAGTCAGTTCTTAGAATTAATTTTTTAAAATCCCTTAAGAAAATAACTGTTTGCAGCTTAAGTAGTATTTAGGAAAGCATTTCAAAGTTGACAACTTACTATAGAAGTAAGATTGGCAGAAAGGAGCTTAAGGCTGAGGCTACCTGGTTCAGTCAATCTGTGGCTTGGGTTTCACACACGAAACCCAGGCCCAACAGGCTTGGAATAGCAAGTACCGAGCTGTCCTCAGGAGGTTCTGTGGTGACAGTAACTGGCTGACAGTGCATGCAGAGCTTGAGAGTGTGGCTGAAATCAGCTAGGCCATATGAAGACAACAACCCTGGCAGCTACCAACCTAGCATTAGAGGTTTCTCAGCACCAAACAGCCTTACAGAAATAGGGGTAAAACCAGTAAACAGTATAGGAGCCCAGAGAGGCACTTTTAGAAGAGGCAGTTACATGATGTGAATCCTTTCTAATAAAATGTTCAGAAAAGACATTATTTATAGAATGACCAGTGGAGGATA
This sequence comes from Dicrostonyx torquatus, assembly GCA_028555095.1. NCBI lineage: Eukaryota > Metazoa > Chordata > Mammalia > Rodentia > Cricetidae > Dicrostonyx > Dicrostonyx torquatus. The sequence continues at coordinate 3,954,407 of JAQHUG010000077.1, forward strand.
CTTGTAGGACTGTGGGTAAGCTGCAAATGGGCATGAGGGAATCTTAATCAGATAAAAGTGGCCTAAAACTGGCCCATAATGCTGGACAAACCTGTCAGTAGTTACTAAAAATTATTTTAAAATATTGTATTTAAGACATGTAAAATACACTTCAATAGCAGTGATTAAAGAAAAAAAAAGTAGCAGTTTCACCAAGATGCTGAGTACACTTTTCTCCTTGTTGGTCACTAGTGACCAAGGCTAGTCCCCAGGGAGGGGACTGGGACAAACAGGGTTGCAGTGGGAGGAGGGTGAGTGGTGTGGATGACTCATGGCAGGTACTTGTTTGTGAGATGAGAGGAAGAGGTGGTGGCTGGAAAGGTTGGGGGTTGGGAAGTTTCTCTCTAATGTGGCACAGATGACAAGGGGAGGGGAGATGTGTAGCTTAGGTGCCACATAGAAGCTCCTCTTTGCCTGCTACTGAGTACCACAGAATGGAATTTCTCTGATGCTGCCCATGTGGTTGGAATTGAGATGTATTGGGTTGCCAGCAAGGACATAAGCTTACTCCTATCTCCAAGCTCAACCTGCTTTCACAGGCCTTTATACTTTGTCCCTCTTATCAGCCCCTGAAACCCAATCTTTGCAGCCACTTCTCAGTCAGGATAAGCTGAGATCCCTATTCTGTGATATTACTCAACCTGGAATGCCCCATTCTATCTTGAACAGCACATACTTTTGCTTTTCATGTTTCCAAGACCTGGCAAGTGGGGCTTGCCAGAGGTAGGTACTACTTCCTGCTCAGTATCTGTTTAAGTTGACAACCTAAGTTGTTATCAGAGCCTACTCAGGTCCCCAGAATAAGTTTTTTTTTTTCTAGCCAGAGAGTATCAGTTGGATAGCAAAGACCTATTTTTACGTTCCATCTGGCTAACTCAACACTAAAGAATTCAAAATTCCCTCTTGATTCCAGTGATTGTTTACTGGTTTTATTCCTTGGGATTAAGTGCTACCTGTCTCACTGGCCAATGAAGTCCAAGCTTCAAGGGACCAAGAATTCTCTGCTATGGGTCCAGCACCAGTGACAACTGAGACCATTAAGGAAGGTGGTTCTGTATAGACTACTTTGGTATAGGAGGGATCTTCTCTATTTGTGTGCTTTCATTGGTTGAATAAAGAAACTGCCTTGGCTTTTGATAGGGCAGGACTTAGATAGGCAGGGAAAAGAGAACAGTATGCTGGGAAGAAGACTGGGTCAGGGAAGAGAGCCGTCATTAAGCCGCCAGGGTCAGACACGCTGAATCTTCCTGGTAAGCCCACTACCTCGTGGTGACTTACAGACTATTAAGAATGGGTTGAAATAAGATATGAGAGTTAGCCAAGAAGAGGCTAGAGACATTGGGCCAGGCAGAGTTTGAATGAATACAACTTGTGTGTAATCATTTTGGGTATAAGCTAGCCATGCGGCCAGGGCCAGGAGCCAGGTGGGATGGAACAAAGGTGCTGGGAACACAGCCCACACCCTCATACAACACTACTCAAGCCAGCAAGCTTGGGTGCAGGCCATTCAACTGGTAGCCCATTCTGACCTTCCTGTTGGCCTGAAGACTTCACCTTTTCAACCCAAATTTCAGATTTATGATGGAAGGAACACTTTGTGGGGATTAGGGCTACTATTGGGTACCTACAGCTCTGGGAATAGACACAATTAACACTTCCAAACAGTCAATACAGAGAGTCTTTATTCTACCTAAAAGCTTTTGATATCTGGTAACTCAGTGCTGACTGACCTGACCTCAATACTGACTGGAGGCTTCATCATACAAGCAAACCTTAAGCAACCTTCTGCTTCCGTCCAGTAGAAAGCTCTCTACAATTGTTTTCCAAATAAACATGTTCTTGTTTATCTCAATAGGCACTGCTCACACTTGGCTCCTGCGATTCTTAAAGGATGTATTGTATCTTCCCCTGCTTTCTAGGCCTGTCTTTATGGAGGGAGACTTTGATACTCTCATTCCACATCAGAATAGATGGACTTCCATGTCAAACCCTGTACCCATCTTCCCTTGGGAGAGACCTGCCTACCCTTGTTGACCTGAATGAACAGACCATGTACTGCACTAAATCCCAGCCCCCAGCCTTCACTCTGGCCTGGGGCCTCATTCACAAAGAGGCAGACGCTCAGTTTCCGTTAAGTTGTAGGAGTTTATTTTAAATAACCTACAGTTGATTAAAAGGGAATTCATGATAAAAATAGAAGATACTTGAGGAAAGATGAGGGAATGGACTCTGCACACACACTAAACTAACAATGCCTCTAAAACTAATGATTATAGCAAAAAAATGTCTTCACATTAAAATTTTGCTTTTTATGTTTTTCCCCCATTTTTTACACAATTACAAAAGAAAAAATAAAAGCCCTAAAATCTTGATTATTTTTACTTTTTGTTTTTTTAGGTTTTTTGTTTTTCTTGGACCAAATGCTCATTTTCCTCTAAATTTATTGACCTGTGGAAGTTTTTAGACAACAAAATCTTTCAAATGAAAGACTGGGGTTTCCAAAGAAAAAGATGGCTCTCTTAAAGGGTACAAAGAATGCTCCAAACAAAAATGATGGGAAAATGGTTTCAGTCACTGATTATTTCATTATCCTTAGACTCACTCGCCCTTCATCCCTCCCCACCCCAAACTACACGATCTTTAAGATCAAGAAGAAGGCTTAAATATTTTAAAATAATTAAAAAGAAATAAAAATTCACATTTAAAAAGGAACACTCAAGTCAGGAAATATTTTCCCATCATGCTTTTCTGTGAATAGGTGTCTGAACCAAAACACTGCCGATGTCACAACTGCTTCAAGTTTAATGAAAACTGATTCCCATGACAATAGAGTGACAACTCTATATAATAGGTGCGCTGGGTTTTTGATTTGTTCTACTTAATTTTAAATTCCTGAAATAGGGGAGAGGAGGGAGTTTAGGAATTTGTTTCTATTAAAATATAGAAGTTATTGCAAAACCCTAACTGTAAAAACGCACCAATATAATCAGACTGTGCATACAGTAGCTGAGAGAATCCAAACATTGCAGCAAAACTGAATTTGCCTGGCAGGATGCTGACAAATTCCCATTCACTTGCTCTCTTGAAAATAAAAATAAAATTCAAAACAAATCAAACAGCTAGAATTTTGATATCTGAAATATTTTTAAATAAGTTGTCCATAGGACAACTGGCTCAGCTCTCCCTTATAATATCTCCAGGTCTATCTTTTTGCAAAGATGTTGGTTTGTTAAGACTTACAGCCTCTCCCTCAGGTGTGAGGGCAAGTGAGGCTCAGTTTATCCATCTTTCTCAAACCACACTGTCCCTTTTCATAGAACCCCTGGCAAGATTGATCAAAACTCGTAGTCCTCATCCGTCATATCAATGGCCCAAGCAAACTTCTCCCTCTGGGTTTTGTTGTAAATCTTCTCAATTGGGACCCCCCACTTCTTACACCTGCAAAAAATAAACAAAGGTAGAGATGAGAAAGGAGATTAGGGTACCTTAATAACAGCCTACAGCAGAAGTCTAGGGTTTTCTGGTACTCCAAAAATATTCAAAGTACTTTATTTCATCACCCCATTTAATCTCAACAGAGATCTCTAAAGTAGGTGTTACTACAGATACACAAACCAAAAAGGTAGACTTTAAACAACAACCATGCAGAGAAGGTAAACAGTGGTGCCCTCAAACTACTAGAAAGGGCAGCTGGAATTTTAACACTAAGCAGTTTGGTTCTAAGTCCACACTTTTTAAACACTTTAAAAACCATTCTCATACTGCCTCATCTCAAGACTTAATTCAGGCTCAGTGGGGATCCTGGTTGGTTTTGCTGTTGTTCAACTTGATGGGCTAGAGCTATCAGGGAAAAGGAACCTCAACTGAGAAAATGCCTTTATCAGATTGCTTGTAGGAAAATCTACACGGCATTTTCTTGACTAAAATTTGATGTCAGAGGGTTCAACCCAAAAAGCAGGCTGAATAATAAGCCATGGAGCAAACTATTAAGCAGTATTATTCTGTGGTGGTCTCAGCCTCATTTCCTGCCTCTATGTACGTAGGTCCTTGATTCCCTGCCCTAACTTCCCTCAATGATGGAATGTGACCTGAGAGTCGTAAGCTGAAACAAAACACCTTCCGCCCAAAGTTACGTGTCACAGCAATAGAAACCCTAACTAGGTTAGAAAGGGTAAGTCATTTGCTACCAAGCCTAAAGTACCAAAGTATGATCCTCAGAACCCACATGATGGGAGAGTGAATCTACCCACCCCTGCCAAACTGTCCTCTGACCAAGTACACTGTGGTATGTGCACACACACAAATTAATGAAAAAAAGAAAATTAAGCCAAGCAACACAAGTACAAAAGTGGGTCTCTGGCCTAGAATTCAACAACTCAAGCTTCAGAAATAATCCACTTGTTTGTTGGAAGCTACTGTATGACTATTTATGAAAAAATAAGAAGGGGGGTATGTATCCATTCAAATTAGGGAATCTATATGTGCCTTTACTGATTGATCTCTTTACCTCTGTGTACGGTGTAGGTTACTTGGATCTATATTCTCAATTCTTTGCCCTGCCTTTCATCCCTTTTTTGGAGTTGGTTATTTTTTGAGACACAGTCTTTCTATATAAACTAGGCTGTCTTCAAATTTGCATAGATCATTCTGCTTTTGCCACCTGAGTGCTGGGTTATAGGCATACACTACCAAGCCCAACTTTCTTCTTTCATGTGCAAAATTTCTGAGGGCACTGGACAGATGGCTCAGTGTTTAAAGTGCACGTTCTGCTATTGCAGAGGACCACAATTTGGTTCACAAAATCAACATAGTACTTGGTACTAGGCACACATGTTGCAGGCTGGGAGTGGTAGTGTAGGCATTTAGTCCAAACACTCAGCAGGGACAGATGGATCTCCAAGTTCAAGGCCAACTTGGTCTACACAGATAGTTCTACAAGTCAGGACTACTTTGTGAGACTCATAAAAAGATGGTTTTTTGGTCACTGAAAAGTTCTTTTTGTTGAAATATGGATGAACTAACCCTTCTATTTTTCCTTCACAAAGGCCTAAGAGAGTCCATTCCTGTCATACCCACTTTCTCAGGATAACAAAAGACTGGGAGATGTATAGTACACTTGTGAAAATGGAAGGAACCATGGCATAAAGTGAAATGAGGTGTACTTCTCTAACCTTTATAGCATAGGGTCATGCACGCACGCACGCACGCACGCACGCACGCACACAAGCTTGCTTTAGGGCCCATATAGGATAATCTGCTGTATCTGTAGACAAGGTTCAGCAACCAGAGCAGCAGGCTCTCCTTGAAGTGTGCAGCTTAGACATGGCACGAGGAAGCTGGCAATATTCTCAGAGACCTTCTGCCTTTCCTTCCTTGAGCAACAGCAAGAGCTTTGCTCAGGCCTAATGCTTACCAAGCCACTGTGATCCTAGGGTCCAGATAATTGAGTTTGGAGGTTCCCAAGGCAATTTGTTTATTCTCTTCTCTGTCTGTGGCTTGAACTTCCAGTTTCATCAACTGCTCTTCTAGTCTCTGTACAGCCTTCTTTTTTGATTCTACAACTCTGAAAGAATGGCATTCATTATACATTAAGACTGACCTCTGAAACAAGACTGTTTCCTCGCATGCCACTAAAGGAGAAAAAGCATAGAAAATTTTCCCAAGAAATCCTTGAAAAAAACAAAAACAAAACAAAAAGCAAAAAAGCTCAGTATAGTGGTTTAGCCTGGGAAGGTAAGAGGATTGTGAGATCAAAGATCGCTCTAATAAGGCAGGTGAGCTGGGACACCCAGGCCTCTATATTATGAGGCCAACTGTTCTTTCTTAGCCAGCCCTTGATACAGTATCAGATACATACTTCTTGGTCTTTGCATCCTTCATAACTTTGGCATCAGCCTTAGCACTTTTCAGATCCCTTCGAGCATCTGCTAGCTGGTCTTTCTTGGCATCAATCTAGGCATAAAAAATAGCAGTAAAGTTAGGAATAAAATGAGCCAGAGAGGGAAAAGAAGGGCTCCATTTTAGAATGTAAAACCTGGGAGTTGTCAGTGTTTTCAAGTATAAATATAGGGGTGGATTTATGAGGACAAGGGATGGACAGTGACCACAGAAAACAACCCAGCTGCTGTCTGCTACTCATTTATGTTCCTCAGTGAGCTTTAAACAATGTGAAGTTCTATAAAAGTAATCTGGAAATCTGGTCGCAATCTTTCAGGGAAACATGCAGCTTTAGAGAACAGGAGGGCCCAGATGACAACTATTATCAAATGAATCCTGTGCCAGAATTTAGTATTCCTTTATTGTCAGTCTGTTAGTCTCAAAAAATAGACAGGGTCTCACAATGTAGTCTTGGCCATCCTGGAACTCATTATGTAGACTAAGCTGGCCTTGAACTCACAGATATTTGCCTGATTCTGACTCTCAAATGCTTAGATTATAGGTGTGGGTTACGCTATCTGGCCTTTAGCATCCCTTTTAAGAATAATGTAAGAGAAACTAAATATTGAGCTCGATTGTCATTATCTACTAAGGAAGCATTGATCATTTCCCACATTCTACCAACTCTGGGAAAGAACTGCCAGCTTTGAGAAAAAGGATATACTAAAGAGAATATCTAGGAAGCAAAACAAAAACAAACAAAACAAAACAAGGCAAATAGGCAAATAGCATTAATTAGAAATGGCCTTGCCTTGGCTTTTGTTTTAGAAAGTAGAGAAGTCTAAACTGAGAAGAAAATTAGTCACTCAATAAGAGAGGAGTGAAAAGCATCAATTGCAGATTTTTCCTCCACAAAAGTAATCTTATGGAATCCATATGTATAAAGAAATGCTAGAACATTTTTCATCCTTTCTTGCTTGTTGGAACCCTTGAAAAGCTAAGTTCTGCTTTGGGTGTTGCTTAGAAACAGCAGTAGGCAATACTAGGATGCTGGAGCTAAAGCTAGTGAGTTGTATTGCTGGGTTCAAAAAAAAGTCTCATTCCTGTGATCACCCTGATGACCTGTGAGGTCAAGAATATATCCCAGAGTAATACATGTTGACTGATACACATTGAATTATTGTTGACTGAGCCTAAAATTTGTTAGACAAACACCCCCCTCCGCAAAAACAAAACAATAAAAACCAAACCCACATAAAAATGCAGCCTAAGATTAGAAACAGTGCACCACTGTGAGAGAATCATTAAATATGTTTTACTGTTGGTGGCTTCCTTCCAACATCTATGTTGTTGAACAGTTATTTACTGGAACTGACTGTGCACACAAAAGCATAACAGCTACCACTAGCCAGATGCTTCTTAGGTTAGAAATGCAGCAAACCACAGTCTTAACCATTTCTGTGAATGTTAAACTGGCAAGCTATGTCAAATTCTCTAAGCATCAAAGATGCCTTTGATTCACTAGGCAATTGAGCATGTGTTTGCTTTGTGGGCACATAGGCAAAGGTTCTGAGGCTTGGAGGGCTTGTGTGTCAGACATTCTGAGCTGCTCAAATGGGGTTCCAGAGTAAGAGCAATAAATGATCCAAGAAGTCTCCTAATCTGGGTAAACAGCACCCCAGTACTCAAGCTTTAGTCTGAGCTTAGAATGCCAACCTAAGGAGTAAGCAGTATCAGAGATCTCCGTTTAACAGAGAGGCAAAGCAAAGGTAACTGCTAAGATGGCAGTCTGTGGGGTTCTTGGCTTGCTAACCCTGTACATAGACTAGGGAGGTCTGTAATCTGTATTCACTCACTGTCAATTTGAAGATTCCCTTCAGGCCAGCTGCAGCAAAGCCTCTAGATTTTATCTTTAGATTTATATACATTATGCCTGGGTACTCATCTTATAAAAATCTTAATAGAGAAAAAAAATTCTGAAATGTGTGTTAAGTTTTACTACAAAGCAGTTTTGTAAAACCAAGTTGTCCAAGTACAGAATTCCATAAACTTGGGTGGAAAAAAAATTGTATTTCAGCTACTCTCTAGCTGACTTTTATTATTTCCACTTTAAGACAAGAACTCAAAAAAAAAAAAAAAAACTTATCCTGTGATTATTGACAACAGATGTTGAATACTTTCCTATCATTACAGTGTTACAGAACTCTTGACATATCACTTTTATTTATTACTTTCTTAGACTGTATAGTAATTATTAGGACTACCTCAAGACCTTAAATGAAGATCTTAATTCCTGTGCCACAAACTATGTTTTAATATAACTGATTTCCATGTGCAACTGTTTCATCATAAAGTATCTGCAAACTTTCACTTTGGGTGAGGGAGTTCAGATGCACAGTCAAGCATCCAATGATAGAGAAAGAGGAAGGAGAGCTGCATGACAGTGGAACAACATCAACCTGTTTTTATCAGTCTCTCCCTATAGAGCACAACCCTGACACAGTCAGATCTGAATTTAACAGACGTAAACATTTGTGCTAGGATTAAAGGGGAATTAAACACCACTGCTTGACCATCTTTTAAACTTGAAACAATCTGACAGCACGAAGAGTTAACTTTCCCTTCCCCTGCTTATACCTTAGGGACTAAACCGAGGGTTTCATGTGACGTAGGCAAGCACAGGTAGACCCTACCACTGAGGTGTATCTTCCATCTTAGCTAGAGCATAAGACTTTATTTTTTGTGGTGCTAGGGATGGAGCCTAGTGCTCCATGCTACATGCTAGACAAGCATTCTACCACAAAACTATACTCTTATATCCATTTTTCTTAGGGACAACAATTAGCAGTTCAGGGATGCAACAAAGTTAGCACTTCAAAATAGAAAATAATTAATATAGAACTTGTGTCCCCAGCACAAACATTTTAGGAAAACAAACTAACAGATAGTATTAATATTATCCAATAATCTCCACTTGTTAGCTATAGAACAGATATTTCTTCAGAATGGAACCACGCTAGTCTGCTGTTATCCCAGCCTACACAAGATCAGATTCCAGAAGCCTCTCATTTTTATAAGATGTTACATATGTCTCCCTTTGCTATCCTACCTTTGGAACCCTCCATACCTTAGACTGCAAGTTCATCATTGACTTCTCAAAGGTCTTTGGTGGCGCCCTCTGGTGGTTACAAAGAATTGCAACAGCTCGATTGGCACGGTTATAAGATAGAATCTTCGCTGGTACATTTTCATCAGCTGTAAAGAAATAAAATAGTAACAGTCAATTTATATACCAATAATGTATAAATGAAGTATCTTCTATGAACTTCATCCTTGTGATGTTTGTACCAGCCTTCAACTTACCATAACCAAATTTCTCTGAAGGTACAAGGTCAAAATTTTCATCAAAAGCAGGAAAAGTCTACATAAGCCTGAATGCGTTCCTATCACAAGGGGAATTTTAGACCTCTACTTTCTTTTTTAAAACTTACTAGATTTTGTGAGCAGGTCTTACTATGTAGTCCAGGTGGTCTCTAAACTACTGGGCTCCTGAGCAGCTAGAACTACTGTACCCAGCTTGTCTCTAATATGACAAGGAAATCTTTTTTTTTTTTTAAAACCTCAGGAATTTGGCCACAGACCCTTCTACGACTTGTCTCATTCCTTATCTCCCACTTACCATCCAAACATAGCCTGAAGAACATGATGTACTAGGTGAAAAGTCTACAGAAAGATGAGATGAAGAAATCTTAAACTGTGTATGTTAAAGCCATATGACAGAGGCTGCAGAGATGGCTCTGTGGTTAACTACACTTGTTCTTGCAGGGGACCTGCAAGGACATGGTTTGGTTTCTAATACCCATGTTGCCTCACAACCATCTGTAATGCTAGTTCTAGAGATCTGACTTCACTTTTTTTTTTAAAAAAAGAAATTTTTAAAAATCACACCCTAGGACTGGGGAGATGGCTCACTGGTTAAGAGCACCAGCTGCTCTTCTAAAGGACCAAAAACTCACATGGCAGGTGACAACTGTCCATTACTACAATTACAGGGGATCCTGAATTCTCACACGGACATACATGCAGACAAACCATCAATGACCGTAAAATAAAATAAATTAAAAAACAAAATAAAAATCATGTTAAAATATTGATCTTCAGTTATACCCTTTTCTGGCTCATCTGAGACTACTGGACACATTTACAGAAGACAGTGGAAATCCAGGCCCCAGGAATGGTGGTGGCTCATGCATACAGTCCCAACTGTGGGGAGGCTTTAGGCAGTAGGTTTACTGTTTAAGGCTAGTTTGGAGCACATAGTGAGTTACGGACAGCCTTCAGGTACAGTGTTGAGAACTTGTCTTAAATAAAGAAGGGAAAAAAGAAAGTACTAAGGTCCTAAGAGTAATTATTATGTACTATACTATTAAGAAAAGAAAACAACAACAAAAAATACGAGAAAAGAAAATTTACTCTCATATGTTTCTGGAAACTATGACAACTTTACCCTCCCCAATTTTTTTTTTAATTTATTTATTTATTATGTATACAATATTTTGTCTGTATGTCTGCAGGCCAGAAGAGGGCACCAGACCCCATTACAGATGGTTGTGAGCCACCATGTGGTTGCTGGGAATTGAACTCAGGACCTCTGGAAGAGCAGGCAGTGCTCTTAACCTCTGAGCCATCTCTCCAGCCCCTACCCTCCCCAATTTAAGAGCACTGTGTGTACCTTGTAAGCTTTTACGAAACACAGAGAAAACACAAAAATTCTTAGAGCAAAGTTCTTGTATCATCCCATGATACAACTTTTGTCTTCAGGAGCATGAGACTGCCTGGGACTCTAGACCAGGGTCTACTCACATTAAGTCGATCAAAAATATCATGAGGTTAGTCTAGAATTTGGGGTAGGAATGGGAAGAAAGGCACTGGTTTTGTTTAGATAGCTAAGCCTCTTCTAGAAGACAAAGGGGAAGAGTGAAGCTCAAGAAGGACACTGGCACCATCCGAGGGGCAGCCCAACAGAACTACTTACGGGCTGTGAGCTCTTTAAGCTGCTGTTGTAGCGTGATAGAGGCATTGTATGTACGGAACACCTTAGCGGTCAAACCTTCCATGAGATCCTGAAGGTGCTTATTTAGAATGCCAGTCTGCAGAAAACAAAGCAACACAGAGGATATTGAAATTGGGGTAAAAGCCAAACTACCCCTTTCCTTGCAATAAGCACTAGGAGTCATTGTGCCATGCTGTCATCATCCTGATAAGTTACTGCCGGGTCCTTTAAGAAGGAAGTTCGCCAAAGAAGGAAAACAATTTCAGAATACAAGACTGCACGATACCTTCCTACAAAGTACTTCAATCTTGAGCAGTCCAAAACAACAAATTTGTTCTTTTCTATAAAAGTCTTTCCCAGTACAGAAGTCAAGTGAGAGTCTTAGTTCTCTAGCACAGGCAGCTGGACATCTCATGAAAGAATGCAAGAGAGAGGGAAAAATACAGTAGGACTCACTCTCTCTGCCTGAAAGCTCTGGTAGTAATGTGAAGCGGGGGGGGGGGGGGGCTCCTGGTTACAGATGCATTGTGTGCTCCCAGAGAGGAAGGGCATGTAGAATGTCACTGACAAGTTAGCCTTAATGGATAGCCTAAGCATCCTT
>JAQHUG010000077.1:3966906-4011199 GCA_028555095.1 Dicrostonyx torquatus
GTGTAGATTGATGTGTTCCACTCTAAGTGAACAGCAACCCACAGTGTCTGCTGTTTCTCCTTCCTCCTTCTCATTGCCTGCTCTCAGGGCAAGCTGCACAGGAAAGCGGATTGGGGTTGTTAAGAAAGAGATAAGCATCAGTGAAGAGACATGGACCATATATGATCTCCAGGAAACCCTAAACCAGAACCCTCAATTCTTCTGTAGATGAAGCATCAGTCTGCACAGCCTAGAAACTCAGATTTTACAATGTTGTGACTCATATGAAAGATGCAGGGATACTTAAAGACTAAATTTCTCTACTGTATCCATAGAATGGAGATAGAGAAAAAAAATTTAACAAGGCCACAAATGAGAACATTTTTTCCACTAGGCACATTAAAACTGTTATCAATTTTGTGCAAATTCAAAATCTGGGCTAAAATATAAGCAGTGCAAAATGGAAAAAAAAAAAAAAAAAACAAGAGTACTAAGAAACTATCTTTGAAAATTGTGCCAGGCGGTGGTGGTGCATGCCTTTAATCCCAGCACTCGGGAGGCAGAGGCAGGGGGATCTTTGTGAGTTCGAGACCAGCCTGATCTACAAGAGCTAGTTCCAGTGCAGGCTCAAAAGCCACAGAGAAACCCTGTCTCGAAAAACCAAAAAAAAAAAAAGAAATAAAGAAAAAAAAAGAAAATGTATTTGTAATAAATCACACTTTGTTTAACCAATTTTATAAGTTATAATCATCTTTTTCTAAAAGAATAAAATGAAGAAATATCAAAATTCAGGTCTAGTAGTTAAGCAGTGGTTTGCGCAATTTCTGAACTGATTGCATATAAATATGTGTGTTGGACTTTGACATAAAATAAGTACTTTAACAAAAAAAATTATTTATTTATTTATTATGTATACAATATTCTGTCTCTGTGTAAGTCTGCAGGCCAGAAGAGGGCACCAGATCTCATTACAGATGGTTGTGAGCCACCATGTGGTTGCCGGGAATTGAACTTAGGACCTTGGGAAGAGCAGGTAATGCTCTTAACCACTGAGCCATCTCTCCAGCCCTAAAATAAGTACTTTTGCATTATAGGTTATGGTAGTTAAAAAAAAAAGTTTTAGAGTATCACAGTTATCCTCACTGCCCCCTAAAAGAAAAATTCAATTTATGTAGAACCTTCTGTTACAAAGAAGAGTAGTACTCAAAAGCAAACGTATTGTGGATGCCTCCTTGTAGCCACATCTACTTTTCCTACTAGGATAGATTTGGTGGTACGTCACACAGCAGATAAATACTCTCGACCCTATACTTACAGAGCTGATATTCCCTATACCTGTAAACAAAACTGTCCAATGAGAATAAAGGAACCTGCTCCCACCTTATCAATGAAGTATAGTGCTACAGCTCTCTGCCGAACTTTCATCTCTTTGGACTTCCAGTCTTCTCGATACTGATTTCGGATCTTATCCACACATTTCTTCAGCCGCCGAGCAGTCTCATATTTCTGCCAGTCTTTCTCACCCTGTAGAGATCACATCCCAAAGGTGGATTATTTGCAGAGCGTAGTATAACATACTGAATATTCAGAGCTCTCAATATAAGAGTATAACCAGAGCTTAAGCAATGCTGAAAAGCATAGAACTGAAGAGAAAGTCTGGAGCATTTCTTTAACCTGTTATACTTCCACTAAGCACAACTGACCCGTGTATAATTGCTAAAACTTCAGAGTCTATAAAATGTTCACTCTTGGAGAAGCCACAAGCCATGCCCCCAAACTGACTTAAGAAAAAAAAAAAAAAAGATTTCATTTATTATGTATATAGTGTTCTATCTACATGTATGCCTGCAGGCCAGAAGAGGGCATGAGATCTTGTGAGTCACCATGTGGGTGCTGGGAATTGAACTCAGGACCTCTGGAAGAACAGCCAGTGCTCTTAATCACTGAGCCATCTCTCCAGCCCCCCAAACTGACTTCTGTCAACATAAAGAACAGATGCATTTCCAGTCCCTCACAAGCACCACAGCCTTGCTCTCGAATCTCAGATCCAATACCAGTTTTCTGCTAGCACTGATTTTTTCTTCTTCTTCTTCTTCTTTTTGGTTTTTTGAGACATGGTTTCTCTGTGGCTTTGGAGCCTGCGCTGGAACTAGCTCTTGTAGACCAGGCTGGTCTCGAACTCACAAAGATCCACCTGTCTCTGCCTCCCGAGTGCTGGGATTAAAGGCATGCGCCACCACCACCCGGCTAGCACTGACTTCTAATAAATTTAAGACAGCCATTGAGTTTCACGGAGCTATCAAAAAAGAAAAGAAAAGAAAACAAAACAAAACCTAAGACTACATGTAATTAGCAAGGAACACAATGACTTACATGAACAGTTATAGATTCTAACTTCTATATTTAAAAGCAGGGTCTGGTGAGACTGAGAAAAACAATGTTTCTGAGGATACCTTCCCTCCTTCTTTGGAGCTTTTTGCATAAAGCTTAAGGTCTGATCCGAAAGTCCATGAAATGTTATAAAAATGTTACACATGCTTGATATGGAAACCTAACCGAGAACCTGTGGCTGGGGAGCTCATATGTCTGAAGGGTGAATGAAGGTATTACTATGATTTTGCTAAATAGATATGGAGCTGTCTTCTAAATACATTATTTCTATACCTACAGACTAGTGTAGCTCTTGGTCCTCATCAGCAAAACTTGTGCAAGATATGGATGTGGTTAATACCAAGGCTGCAAATGATGTTAAGTACAGAGAACCACTGTCTGTGGAATGCTCAGCCATGAATGAGACCTCTATATCTCACACTCTGACATCAAGGTTCATCATCTTGGGAAAGGTGATGGAAAGACTGTTTGAGGCACAGGTTAGGGAGGACTGGACCCAAACTATCTTTTGGACATGGTAGTGCCATTCTATAAGAACTCATAGCAGCTGTGGTTGCCTGCACAGGATCAAGCCAGTCAGCATTCCCGTATGGAGTGGGGAGGGAAGTATACACAAGCCCCAACTTGTAGCTGAGGAGTTCTTGACATTTGGTGACTCTTGGTGTTGTGCTTAGTTTTCTTTAGAGGTGTGGTACCTGGTAGCTTTCCCATGCCCCAGTGGAAGGCCACACCCATGCATATGTGGGCACCACTAATTCAACTGAGCGGGTTACTAAAAAGAGTTGCCATGAAATTCAGGAGTGTGTGTGTGTGTGTGTGTGTGTGTGTGTGTGTGTGTAACATGGAATAGTTGAAGGTGGGAAGTTCGGAGTGATTCAAATAAACTGTATGCATGCATGAAATTCTTAATAACTATCATTAAAAGATTTAAAAAAAATCATCATTAAACAACAGATTTCTGCTACCATCCTGAGTAAAAACCTATAAGCAAGGACTAATAATGTCAAAATGAGAAAGATTAGGAAAATTCCATATAGGCAAAGAGTTTGACATTAACAGGAAAAAAAAAGGTTCTGAAGAATACAAGAATCTGGGGCTGGAGAGATGGCTTAGAAGTGGAGACGGACTTGGGTTCAAAACCCATATAAAAGTGGGCTGTGACTCCAGTTTCAGAGGGATCTGATGCTTCCCGCCTTTGTGGGTAATCAAATGCACATGCCCTCACACAGACATGGGTAAAATAAACATATGGAATTAAAGAATAAGAATCTCTAATCTTGATTCTTTGATCCTAAAACAAAAGGAAGAAGGTGGGAGTGATTTCTTCTTGGTTTCCACATGAAACAAAAGGAACTGATCCATAGGGCCTCATGAAATCCTTGAGACATAGGAACAGTGGTCAAGTTAACCAGTCTCTGTGCACAAAGGCATGGGGGTACATGGAACAAAAAGGCAGGCATACTTTCAGATCTCAAGAAAGCAATGCTTATTTGGATGTGCTAAGGAGTCATTAACATTTCATCACAATTGTGTGTGTACCATTTGTATGTGCTGTTCGGGTTTAAAACAAGAGGTTCAATAACAGTTGTCTCATTTCCTGGGGAGCTGAAAATTTCTCACTTGATGTTACGAGAGTGAATTAGGAAAAGTACAATACAAATTGTCCTCCTGTATAGGGCAATGATGTATCTCTACCAAAATATGTTATATAAACAGCCACCAACAAGACACCTGAAAAGGCTTCCCAAAATACAGTATCTAACCAGAGGTGGAGGCTTCCTCATCACTCCAACTCACATAGGCATCAGCCTATCTCAGTGATTGCTTTGAGAAAGTCAAATAAATAATTTATATAAGACACCTCCGTAGCAGCTTTCCCTTCACACTGGGATGGGGAACAGGGACAGAAGCTACCCTGCAAAGAGCCAACAGGAAAGGGCAGGCCTCCAAGTATGCTTGTTCTGGTTGCTTTCAGTGCTGCTGAAAAGTCTATAAAATGGGCTGCTTATAGAAAATATCCACCTAGGTCTCCAAAGGAGAGTCACACAAAAACCATTGTGGAAGGTCATCTCCTGACACTGGCACATATGTGCTCCCTCAAACCCTGCTACCACATCTGCACATTACTGATGTGGAATAAAAAAGCAGTTTGGTAAAACAAGACAGCTATTGTAGGAGCCTTGACTCCCTCTCCTCTTTCCCTAGTTGGCAACCTCTCCATAATGGAGAGAAAACTAGTTAGTGTCAGTTATAAACCAGTGATCACCATACTTTCTCTTATAAATGTAGATACTTATCCACTCAGTAAAACGGGCTGCCGAGCAGGAAGTGAGTTGAATTCATTTTTGAGCCCCTCTTAGGAATCCGTATTGAGAAAGATGCCATTTGCTACTACACTTTGAACATGTAAAACAAACTCAGCATGGTTACTCAGACACTTGTTTCTGAGATAGGGTCTTTCACTGACCTGGAACTCACCACTTAGGCCAGATTGTTGGACAAGCCAGGTCCAGGAATCCTGGCTCTATCTCTCCAGAGCTGGGTTTACAAGCATTACCATGCCCAACTTTATTATTATTATTATGAATTGCCATATCTGTATTTTTGTAAATGTCATACATGTATACAATGAAATATGATCTTGAGATCAGCCTGGGATATAAGAGCTAGTTCCAGGACAGGCTCCAGAGCTACAGAGAAACCCTGTCTCGAAAAACCAAAAAACAAACAAACAAACAAAAAGACAAAAAAGAACCCCACAACAACAACATCACCTCTTGCCAGACCTGTAATGACTTTTTTGGGAATCTCATCCCAGTTGAAGCAAGTCAAGAGTCTCTTTGGTACATGCATCTAGACAGGGACAATCTCTGGGTGATTCTCAAGTTTACTATATTAGCCATTGCCTAGAAACCTGGAAAAATACTTGCTATGCAGGTATCTGGTTATTGTCTGGGTAAAACTGGCTGGCTCTCCACTCTAATTAAGGTGGGACTCTAGTTCACCTAATAAGGAACTCACTCTTGTGAGAATTACAATCCATTATAATCTTTGCCTATAAGAGAACACAACAAGCATATATTTGAAATCTATTCCCCTTTCTCCACTCCCATTGCCATTATCTGCCTTGGTCTCTACAGTTTTTTGCCTGAAGAACAACAGTTGTCGCCGGGTGGTGGTGGCGCACGCCTTTAATCCCAGCACTCGGGAGGCAGAAGCAGGCGGATCTCTGTGAATTCGAGACCAGCCTGGTCTACAAGAGCTAGTTCCTGAACAGGCTCCAAAGCCACAGAGAAACCCTGTCTCGAAAAACCAAAAAAAAAAAAAAAAAAAAAAAAAAACCACAACAGTTGTCTAGTGGCCTAATTTCCTGTTTGTGTGAAATCTAGGCTTCACCGAGTAGACAAAAGTATTGATTATGCCACAAATCAAGCCTATTTTTCTCTTTAAAATCTAGGTTAGTAGTTTCCTTTTGGACTTAAGATATTGTTTTAAAAAAAGAAAAGAAAGAAAAAAATAAAAAGAAAGAAAGAAAAAGGGAAAAAAAAGAGTTGGAGCCGAAGTCCCAGCCCGTATGCCTCTGTAGGGCCTTCTTCATGTCTCTTTTCTGCACAAATTAAGCCAAAAATGCTGGCTGGTATTCTTACTGATGTTCAAATATCTGAGCTCTTCATTCTCTTGGCAGAGATTTCAGAAGGTCTCATTCTCTCTCTGGAATGCTAATTCCTTTTGTTTCTCTTTCCATGGAAAAAATTCCTATTCATCTCATAAATCAAATCTTAAATATTAAGTTTACCCTGAACTGAGATGAGATCAAACCCCAAGGTATATACTTAAATGGTATTCCTACTCTGCTCAGCAGCATTTATCACAGCTTGTATTTGTTGCTGTGATTACATGTCATTCCTACTAATCTTGCTAAAGTTGGTAACCAGTTTAAGACACCCTTCCATTCAAAGTCCTTAAGTGGTTCTTTTCCTGGAACAGAACACAGTCTTTTCTTTGGCATGTTATTTAAGACTGGCCACAATTTAACTGCAGGATGTCATGGGAGAGCATGAGATTAGAGATCTAAATTACGTTCTAAGAAGACTGACAGAGTTACCAGCTATCAGATCTAGGACATTTTTTTTTTTAATTCCTACAGACTAAATTTAATCATGTACAAAGTAGACCCTGTTATGGTTATTAAATATCAACTTACATGAAAAAGCCTTTGTTGTTTTGTTTGTTTGTTTTGTTTTTTGTTTTTCGAGACAGGGTTTCTCTGTAGCTTTGGAGCCTGTTCAGGAACTAGCTCTTGTAGACCAGGCTGGCCTAGAACTCACAAAGATCCATCTGCCTCTGCCTCCCGAGTGCTTGGATTAAAGGCATGCGCCACCATCCCCAGCGATAAAGCCTTAACACTAAAATAATATTCATCATAGATTGACAAGTTTTTGCCTGTGGTGATATACACAGAATTTACTATAAGTGTGACATTTAGTATATTCACGATGTTATGGATCCACCACTACTTAGTAGTTGTAGTGTAGGTAGTACGTACACATCGTGGTATGTGATATATGCACATGTGCATGTAGGCACAAATCCTGTGCAAGTATAAAGAGACCCTCCACTTTATTTTTAAAAGATTTATTTTGGGGGCTGGAGAGATGGCTCAGTGGTTAAGAGCATTGCCTGCTCTTCTAAAGGTCCTGAGTTCAATTCCCATCAACCACATGGTGGCTCACAACCATCTGTAATGAGGTCTGGAGCCCTCTTCTGGCCTGCAGGCATATATACAGACAGAATATTATATACATAATAAATAAATAAGTAAATAAATAAATAAATATTTAGAAAAAAAGATTTATTTTTTTTTTAAAAATGTCCTATGGGTATTTTGCCTGTGTACCACATACATGTAGTACCCACAGAGGCTGGAAGAAGGCATCAGATGCCCTGGAACTGAACTGGTTATGAGCTGACATGTGGGTGCTGGGAATATAACTCCAGTCATCTGGAAAAACACCCACTACTCTTAGCCACCAAGCCATCTCTTTAGCCCCTCCACCTGATTAGGACAGGATCTCTTACCAAACCTGAAACTCACAATCTCAGCTAAGCTGGCTGATGAGTGGGTTCCTATCGTCAGCATGTATCTATACCCAACACTGGGGATAGAGGCTTTGCCCAGCTTTATGTGGGTGCTGGAGACATGATCTCAGGTCAGGTCTTACCCATTGTGCCATTTTCCCCAACAGTATTTGACAGTTTCTGATTCACATAGTCCCTATGTACCCTTTTTTGTCCATAGGCACCCCAATCTGTTTAGAAGACCTCTTTAAACACCTAACTTTAATCTGACTTCCTCTTTAAATAAAAAAAAGAGTATTAAGGATGTCATGAAAAACTACTAGGGGCTCGAGAGATGGCTCAGAGGTTAAGAACACTTGCTGTTCTTTCTTCCAGAGGACCGAATTCATCGCCAAGCACCCACATGGCAGCTCATAACTGCCTGTAACTTCAACTTCAGGTGATCTACACCTTCACATAGACATACATGCACACAAATGAGTGCATATGAAATAAAAAACTATAAATTTAATTAAACACACTACTCTATTAATAAGTTACCTTTCTTCTAACACAACTGAATCCTTACACAATTTGCCCACCAACCGACAAGTATGTGAAGGAATAAAACTATAGTTTATCCACTTCTATAGCTCTGTAAGCTAATTACACGAGGGAGGAATAGCCTGATTTTTAACTTTCTTTCTCTACTCTCCTTGATTCTATACTTACTCAGAACCAGAAAAACAATTTTGCAGTTAATTTGAAAATCGTACCCAGGTGGTATTTTTCAATAAGAAAGTAGAGACATGCCGAGCAGTGGTGGCGCACGCCTTTAATCCCAGTACTCGGGAGGCAGAGGCAGGCAGATCTCTATGAGTTCGAGACCAGCCTGGTCTACAAGAGCCTCCAAAGCCACAGAGAAACCCTGTCTCGGGGGGAAAAAAAAAAAAAGATGTTTAAAAAAAGAAGAGACATATATCAGACCACAATATAAGCTAGAAAGTATACATCTATCTACATAGCTTTTTCCACCTGTGACTCTCAGATATTAACATAAACTAAATCCTTATAAACAAGTGTTTCAAAAGTCTTGAATAGGAAACAGTTCTAAATTACATAGAACTAATCCCTTGGCTGTTTATGCTCTTTTAGTTGTAATTCACATTTCCGCAATGTCTGGAGGAAGCTTGGTGAACTCTTCAGAGCATATAGCTAGCTAGCTAGCTATCAAGATAGTAAGACAGTCCCTGAACTCTTCAGAGCATATAGCTAGCTAGCTAGCTATCAAGATAGTAAGACAGTCCCTTTCAATAAGTCTAATAATTAAAAACAACACATGAGTGTTTGCTAGAATATGGTGGGCTTTCAATACATGAAATCACATCTGTTCCTAAAGAACTTACTCACGTGAGACCTTAGAAAGCCAATATAGCTTTTTTTAGAGCTTGTATCTACAGTCATAGAAAATTCCTACACTTCTCACATCCTGACTACCAGATAGTGAGCAGTAACTGTAAATGCAAGAGATGCATCTGCGCAATTGCTATTACCATAAATACAAGTGGTTGGAACATAGGATTTCAGAAAATTTTCCATAAGTAAAATTACAATACAAATGGAAAAATCTTTGGGAGGTTACCAGGTAATGATAACCATGAAAGCACTTGCCTCCTTTGAGGGAATGAGATGAGGCAGGTTTTTTTGTTTTGTTTTTTTTTTTAATTTTTGGGGGAGGGTGGGGGGAGAGGGGTATTTCAAGACAGGGTTTCTCTGTGTAACAGTCCTGGCTGTCCTAAAACTTGCATGGTATGCCAGGCTGGCCTTGAACTCAGAGACCCTCCTTTTCTGCCTCCCTAGTGCTGATATTAAAGGTATGTGCCACCACTGTCAGGCAGAAGGTAACTTTTGAACTTGTCAAAGTTTTACACTTGTTAAAGTTTTAAACTTGTATAGCCTATAGTTATGCTTACCTTGATTCGTGAACTGGGATTCAGCATGATGTATTTAATAGAACCCTGGATATTTTCTGTCCAGGAGACTAGCCAAGTAACCTTGTTATCATGTCGGACTTCTTTCCATTTATGTCCTGGAGGAGGAGAAGGAACCTTGGCATCTCTGTGAAAATAACCATGTAGAAGGTAAATAAAATGAAAAGTGACAAACCATGTCCCGTTTCATAACCAGAAGTGGACCTATCTGCTAAGTATGTATATCCAACCACCTCCCACCCATCGCAATTCTGAACAATAACTTGGAAATCTACCCATGGAAACATAAAGCTGTTTTCATAGTCCCAACCACCAGCTTTGAGGAAAAAACTCTGCACCTCAATTCTGCCCCTAAAGATGAACCTCTGTGCTCACTTGCTACAGTTGATAATGATGTCCTCAGGCATGATCCTTCTCTTCAGCATGCCCATTTTTGGATGGTTACCCCGGCCACGGAAAAGCCCTGGAGGCTCTATCTTGAAGTTGGCAATCCGTTCTCTATGATTATCCATAACACAAAAGCCATATTCTTTCAATAATTTTTCATTTTCTTCTTTGATTTTCTGAAATAAGAGCAAGGAAGTACTTAAAATGGATTCAAACTCCTGCCTGCTAAGACTTACTTAATTTTATCTCTTGAAAGAGAAAGACCAAAAGGTAAAGACCAAAATTCACTCAGAAATAAAATAAAGGAAAATGTCTACTGGATCTTAAACTTATACATAATAAATTGCCAAAAGATCTATTGAGAATAAATGACTTTACACAGATTCTCACTTGTGTCTTTTGTAGTACTGCTGAACTATCTAATGTATGCCAGATAAGTACTCTATCATTGAGCTACAGCATCAACCCTTGGTCTTCTATTGTAAAGGGTATAGATCTATGACTGTCGCTTATTTTCAATTCAACTTAGTTTTTAAAACATAGTCTCATGCATCATGTATCCCAGGATATCGTCAAACTCTCTACAACTTAAAATGATCTGAAATTTCTGATTTTCTAGTCTCCATTTCTCAAGGATTGATTGTTATTATAGAAATGTACTACCACCATGCATGGTTTTATGCAGTTCTGGGAAGAGAGCCAGGGCTTCATGCAAGCCTTCAGG
The DNA here is from genome assembly GCA_028555095.1 of Dicrostonyx torquatus. Lineage (NCBI taxonomy): Eukaryota > Metazoa > Chordata > Mammalia > Rodentia > Cricetidae > Dicrostonyx > Dicrostonyx torquatus. The sequence goes on from JAQHUG010000077.1 coordinate 3,977,437, forward strand.
CAAGACCTATACCAAATGAGCTGCTGCAGTCCCAGTTCTACCTAGATATTTTTAAATGTTAAGCTTAAAAATTAATATGTGGGGGTTAGACAGATAGCTCAGAGGTTGAGAGCACTGGCTATTCTTCCAGAAGTCTTGAGCTCAATTCCCAGCAACCAAATGGTGGCTCACAACCAATCTATGATGAGATCTGGTGCCCTCTTCTGAAATGCCGGCAGAATAATGTATACATAGTAAATAAATACATCTTTAAAAAATTAATACTAGAATAAATTTAAAAATAAATCTTTAAAAGAAATCATTTAAGAGAGATTTCCTGACTCAGCTTTAGTTGAAAAAACTTTGCAGCCCCATTAAGAGGCCCCACCACAAAACATTTAAGTGGTGTTTAAGAATGCCCAACAGCATGCTTCGAGGTGGTGTCAGGGACCTTGAAGCTTCATAGCATTGTGGCAACATGGCTCCGGCCAGTATCTCTGCCACAAGGCTAGACTCTCAGAAAGCTAAGGAATAGGGTAGATCCAGCCATCAAAGTCACGGCTTTAATTCTAGCCATATCACTTAGCAAATTAAAGACTCATGCGGTCAGAAAAAGAGATATACAGTAAAGAGATAGATTCAGATGGAAAAAGCCCTCTAAATAGTTTAGAGTGTGTTTAAAAAATATGTGTAGGCTTTAATCCCAGCACCTGGGAAGCAGAGGCAGGCAGATCTCTGTGAGTTCAAAGATAGCCTGGTCTACAAGAGTGAGTTCCAGGAAAGCCAGATACACACAGAAACCCTGTCTCAAAACATCAAAAATAAAAATAAAAAAATAAAAAGAATTTAAAATAAAGCCACGTAAAAGATGGAAAATATACAGAGAATCTGGATACTGTATATTATTGTGTTGTCTTTGAATTGTTTGATGGTTGAGAAAGGAACAACAGTTGCTAAAAGACACATGATTACAAATGCCACTGGATTAATAATACAACATATGTATTTTAAAAATGCTCTGACTTCAAAACTTAAGTCAAGAGATAGGTAACTTTAAAAAAAAAAGAGATATGTAACTTTGGATAAGAGGTTTTGTTATTGTTTCCACAGGAAATAAGAGGCTATGGATTTATTCTGGGTTAAGAAAAATCAGTTCTGATCAAGGAAGACCCTCCTCCCCAAGAATCTCTGAGAAGAACGGATGGCCCAGATGATCCAAGATTTCAGAGGTCTTCTGTTGGAGTTTCCTCTGAATACTACATACAAAACAGCATCAAGACTACTGGCTGAGATGATCAAGCCTCAAAGAATATTCCATTCAGGACTTAATCATAATCCTAAATTTTCTTAGGTCCCCATAAGATTATCAGCATCCCCAATCAGCAGGAAATAGCCTGGAAAACTACAACCACATTACCAAAAATTACTAAAGAATATTTATCTTTGTTTAGAGTGTTGGTTACAGGTTGTTATAGATAATGGTCTGGAAAAAAAAGCTAAACAAAGGAGATGAGACTCAGAGTTCTTGTTTTGGGAAAAAATGGGGGGAGGGGAGTGCTGTGGGACAATGCTCTTGTATCCTGTCACTTGTATTGTTTTAATAAAATGCTGATTGGCCAGTAGCCAGGCAGGAAGTAGAGGTGGGGCAATGAGAACAGGAGAATTCTGTGAAGAGGAAAGACTCAATTTGCAGTAGTAACTCAGACAGAGGAAACAATATGAGAATGCCTCATTGATAAAAGGCAGCAAGCCACATGGCTGACATAGACAAGAATTATAGGTTAATGTAGGGTGTAAGACTTAATAAGAAGCCTGAGCTAATAAGCCAACCAGTTTATGATTAATGTAGATCTCTGTGTGTTTCTTTGGGACTCAACAGCTGCGGTACTGGGCGGGACAGAAACCTCTGTCAACACTGCCTAGTTAATTGTTTTTGGCTATTAGACAGGACCTTGCTTTCCTTAAGCTCTTGATCCTCCTGGCTTATCTCTTCCCAGTTCTGAGATTATAAGAGTTCAACATCATGGCCCATAGATGAGTGGATTCTATGTAGTGATTCAATAACCAAGTCCTGCTCGACTTACTGGCCACAGGTACCCTTGCCAGGGGCCTAGACAAGGCAATGTTTATAAAAGTGTTGTTATTTGAACGGGTGGTGGTGGCGCACGCCTTTAATCCCAGCACTCAGGAGGCAGAGGCAGGTGGATCTCTGTGAGTTCGAGACCAGCCTAGTCTACAAGAGCTAGTTCCAGCACAGGCTCCAAAGCCACAGAGAAACCCTGTCTCAAAAAACCGAAAAAAAAGAAAAAAAAAGAAAAAAAAGTGTTGTTATTTGAACTAGTATTCCAAGAGCAATGGTCCAAAGTAATCTTTATGTTTAAAAACACTGGGGCTGTAGAGATGGCTCCATGGTTAAGGCAGTTCCTAGCACCCATGCTGGGCAGCTCATAGCCTCATGTAACAGCTCTAGGCAATCTGACATCTGAATTAAAAAAAAAATCATAGACTTTACTAAGTAAATCTTTAACAAAAAAAAACATTAACGAAATCAATGTTGTGTCACAATAATCAATAAAATTAGACAAGTAATTACTATTCAAAATTTTCTAGTTTAATAAATTCTATCATACCAATTTTTCTTCCTTGCTCATCTGCTTCCGAGCCTCCGACTGGGCTTTGAAATACTGGCTCATATGTGTGAAGTCGCATTTGCTTAGGTTGGTAATCGTATTTTTCTCGTCATTAGTCATTTCCTAGTTAAATGAAAAGAATATAAATATATCAGTACGTTCTCCTATATCTATGTGTCTAGAGAGGTAGCCAATCTCAGTAAGGTGTTTTTCTCTTGGGTGGGGGCGGCTGGGGAGTTGTTTTGTTATAAACTGTATTCTTTTAATATAAAAGTATTTTAAGTGACTTATCATGGAGAAAACTACTCATTTTTGAGGGAAATTCTTGACAAAAATAGAAACTCTTGAGCACCAACCTTAGAAACACATTAATCAAAACTTTAGGAATGAGAAAAACACTTTTTCTTTATTTTCCTGTAGAACTACTCCTGTTCTTATTAAATCTGGCTTTAGAGAGCCTTAGTTGGTAAATTTTAACTCAGCTTGTCCAAGTGGAGAACAATGCAAATTTTACCTAGGCTAACAGTATAGGTAGAGCCAATATGAATCAAAATGCAATATGAGGTCAGATTACTCCTGCGCAAAGACAGCACAGGACAATCCCTGCAAAAACAAACTTTCCTTTGTTCAGCTAGAATCGGGGTTTTCTGTTTAACCTATCTGATCAATTCTTCTTCCTGTGTCACATGAAAGCTGAGAGAAAAAAAACATTTAGACATACATCTTTTACTACAATAAAATTCAAAAAGGTTGATTAAACTATAGTTTGTTTTAAAAAAAAAAGCTATTAAAATATTAATGCATGGGCTATAACCTCCCAGTCAGCACTTTTGTGAACTATTAAGATATGAACACATGGGCCATAATACCTTTCTCCAATCTTTAAAGAAATTTTTTCTGAATATTTCCTTAGTAGTATATTCATGGTCAAGCATTTTTGCAAAGAAAGTAGCTACTTCTTCTGCTTTGGGACTCAGCTTCATAACTTTACCTAAAGGAAGAAAATGGTTCATATCAGTGAGGAACATCATTCATATTCTATGTGTACTGAATACTGGAGACATCTTTACTGATGGCTTACCTCTCCAAAGTGTACAAAGATCTGCTGATATGTAATTATAACAACAACAGAGCAATATACTGTTATATATTTACTTATAAAATTTCTCCTTCTCTTTAGTATATATTTACCTGGGTCTTTTTTTGGAGACTATGCCAGTTAATTGTTCCCAGGTGCCTGCTCAGGACAGGGATGACCTGGGGAAGGCCCAGCCACTCTTCCTTTTCCTTTCAGCAAGCAGGGTCCTTTACACTTCTTCAATGGTTTTTAAAAATCAAATCCTCAGAAGGACTCCTGCCACTGCTAAGCTAAGCAGCCTCTGTTCAAGAAGGGGAGGAAAGGATAGGAGCAGGGAGTGGAAGAAAGGAATTGTGGGGGAAAGAAATAGGCATCTTTCTTCTTCAAAGTTACGTGGGTGGAATATAAATAAAAATATATATTCATAGCAGGCAAGCCTAGATTTCCCACATTAAAAAAAAAAAAAAAGACCTTCCTCTAGAACATAAAGTGTGGTTCACAAACCCAAAGCATCACACACAAGTTTGTTGTAAATAACAAGTTTGAAGCCTCAATCCTAGACCTAGAATCAAAAACTATATTGTGTGCATGTGTGCATGTGGGGGGGGCTGTATGTGTGCAACAGTGCCCACGTAGGGGTCTTGTTTTTGAAATAAGGTCTCTCTGGTTCACTGCTACATTATCCAGGTTAGCTGGCACAAAAGCTCATGCCATTTCACCATAGGGACATGGTGGAATTACAGACAAACATGCTACTTCATCCAACTTCGATGTGGGTTCTAAGAGAACAACCTTAGGTCATCAGGCTTGCACAGCAAGTACTTTACCCACTGAGTCATCCTCCCAGCCAGAAATGGCACTTTTGTAACACTAGTGTATACATAGAGTAAAATACACTGCAACTGAAACACTGGAAACAGCACCACAAACTCACCTCTTTCAGGAAATCCCAAATAATCCACAGTACAAGGTATGGCTGGGTCTGGGCAGCATATAAGTGTATGTAAAAACTGCTCTTAAAAAGCCCCTGTATTCATAAGGAAAGCCACTAAACTAATAAGGAAATTCTGGAGGAGGCATAGGTTTTGTGTATTTTAGGTCATAATCATCAGTGAAAGAAAAGAAAGTACGAGTTTAACCTATCAAATATTCAAAGAGAATATTGTATTCCTAGGGCCAACTTCTATCTTTTCATTAAAAACAAAAACAAAACTTTATAATACTATAAAGAAGTACAATAACATATGAGATTAAATATAATCCCACAGATTTACAATTATGTAAGTACTAATAATTCAAAAGTATTCACATTCATTACAGAAATCTAAAAGTTAACCAGAAGCCTGCTCCTTGTACAGTTCAGAAGACATCTTATCCTACTCTGGCCGTAGGAACACCGGAAATACAGGACAAAACTGAAACTTGTGTTGTAGCAGAGGATCAGCTTAGAAGATGTAATTTAAAAGGCCAATAGGTGGTGTAGTTCCTCCTCTGTCCTTCAAGCTTTTGTTTTAAAAAAAGACTTTGAGGGAGAGGTTTCTGCTCCTCCCCCACCCCACCCTCAGGTCTGAATTAAGAGTTGCTACCAAAACTGCAATATGTTTCAAATATAAAGAAAAAAATAATGAAGCCAAGGTGGCACTAGCCTCTAACTGGAGGAGGCATGATACTTCATTTCATTTCAGAAGGCTGAGACAGGAGGATTGTGCATTTGAAGGTAGCCTAGACTATAGAACACTGTCTCAAAACAAAAATAGATAGGAACAAATTTAAATGAATGAGTTCCCTGGTATGTTTCACATAAACTAAATATTCAATAATGTTTTTATTTTGGAGGTGAGGGTATCTTCAGAACTATTTCACTGGGTTTGTCCCAATAAAGCCACTATGACTCGTTTTTGTTTTAAACAGGCTGTGGAAAGATTAAATAAGAGCTTCTACAGTAGAGAGTTGTACAGGTTTCCAGCAATAGTACTCTGTGAAGGAGGCTGAGCGCCTGGAAACAGAAACTGCTGAGTCAGCTGACAGTGAAGGGTCCAGAGCAGAGGCTGCCATTCTGTGCTTCAGCAACCAGGTCCTGTCTACCAGTACTTACTTATCAGCTTGGATTAAAAAGTCAGTTATGAGTTTTACAACCACAGGGAGGAAATCCCAGGAGAACCAACAGAGAAAACACCAGTGTTCCTATAGTGGAGGGCTAGGAAAATGGAGGAATGAACCATAGCCAACAATGAGCTTGTCCAAGCCTTAGTTTCCTATACTAAGTAAGAGAAACCCCAAGAGAAAAGGATCTAATGTCCATCCTTTATCACCTTGACTTTCACAGTGTGGCTTTTCCAGCTCAGCTTTCTAAACCTAGTAAGCCCAGACAGGTTACAAAATACCAGCAATTGTCTTTTCCAAGGCCTTAGACTTTATGTCCTCATCAAGAAGTTTAATTTCAAGTATTTTCATAAGAGTCTCCAGGAATCACCCAGTATGTAGGCTATCTTGATCTAACTGTTTTGCAGTCAGACCATCAAGTGTTTTATGCTGGCAACTTCTTAAATAGTTTGAATTAGTAGTCTCTATCTATTGTTAGGATTTGGGTGTCTAAATACAAGCATATTCATTTTCCTGATGTACAGAATGAGCCCTATGGTCAAAACTAACTGAATATCCCTTATCGAAAACATCTGAAACCGAAAGTATTTAGGCTTTCACTTCTCCTCAACCCCTATCCAGATTTTGTGGGGCTTGTATGTGGAGTATGTGTGTGTGTGTGTAAAGAAATGAAGTATCAGGCTGGGCATAATGGTGTACATCTTAATTCCAGCACTCAGGAGGTAGAGGAGGGTGAACCTCTGAGCTCGAGGTCAGCCAAGGCTATGTAGTGAGACCCTGTCTCAAAATAAATAAATAAATATAAAAAGAAAGAAAAAAGAAAAAAAAGAGAGAGAAAGAAAGAAATGAGTTATGTTGAGGATGAGACCCAGGTTTATAACAAATTTGTTTCATACATTGTTTTAAATCCTAAAGTAATGTCACATAATATCTTTAATGATACGGAGCACAAAAGTTTCATTTTTTTTTTTTAAAAAAAGTTGCACATATTTAGTGTGTGTGTGTGTGTGTGTGTGTGTGTGTGTGTGTGTGTGTGTGTGTTGTGGTCACTGACGACATGCAGGAGTTGCTTGCTTCTTTCACCATGTGGGCACTAGGGACTAAACTGAGGTCATCAAGCTTCACAGCAAGTGCCCTTATGGAGCCATCTTGGTAATCCTAAATGTTTCATTCATTTTGTAGTGTCATGTTGTAATTTAAATTTCAAAAAACTTTTCTGATATCCAGATTTTCAAATGTTGGATGCTAATAAGCCTATTCCATCCTAAACCCACAGGCATCCACAGTCCTGAAGCAGTGCTGATGAACAAAGACGTTCCAAATAACTGAGTGCTTGCCACTTAGTAGCTATCCTGTCCAGTGTTTCTCCATATTGGTAAACAGACTATTATCTCAGAAGCACCCAGTCCTACCCCTCATTTATTAAAGGGGACCAGAGCTACTTGGTGAATCTTAAACATACGTAGGGTTTGAGAAACAAGACTCTTGGCATCCCTGGACAGAACTCTTTGGAATGAAGGGGTGATTGGATATCATCAACTGTCAGTGCACTGTCAGTAAAAGGTTTGTGAAAGACTACTCTCAAATCTCTCATCTCAAGGACCAAAACAAAGATGATATAAGTCTCAGCCAATTTGAAAAGTTCCAAGAAAACCAAATAGACCAGGTAAGGAAGGTGGCACATGCCTAGGAGCAGAGGCAGGTCAATGAACTGAATTCAAGGCCAGCTGATCTACATTAGCAAGTTCAAGGCCAGGTAGAGCTATGTAGTTAGAAAATGTCTCAAAATAAAGAAACAAATACATAAATAAAAATAAGTAAGTAAATAAAAACAAGAGACCTAGGCAGAATATTCCTTTAAATTTCACCCACTGAAGACAGTGTTACATTACATAAAGTGAGTGATACAGTTTATGATTTCTACCTACAGGTTGAATGAAGACAGCTAAATCCTTTGTCAAATACTATTTTTAATAAGCAGTTTGTTGTTATACATTATTATCACCAAAATAAAATGCTACTATTTGAATAAAGCTTTTCTAACAAATCCTCAGAACAGAAAAGCTTTATACCTTCCTAGAAACTGAGTTCCGATAAAAACCTTCCATGAGCTGACAATAGGCTGGCTATGACCCCCAAAGATAAACCTTTTTAGGATTACAGATAAGATATCCATAGCCCCTTTACTTACGGTATTTTTTAAGCAGCAAATATGAATTAAGAACCCAAGGTTCCTTTTCCCAAACCACACAAGGTCAATAAAGTGAAGCAACTAGATAGGACTGTCCAGCAGATGCGGTGCCTTCACTTTCTATCCCAGCAGAAGCAAACTCTTAGTCAAAATTCAAACAACCTGAAATAACTCACCATCATAGTAAAACTTGACACCCTCTGGGAGAGGCTCATATGGTGGAGCAAAGACAGGCCCTTTATGTTCTAAAAATTTCCACTTGATGCCTTCAGGATAGCGTTCTTCCTCCCACCTTTCAAAGACAAGGCACAAAATTATTAAGTGATCACTTTATGTAGTAAAAAGATTCTCACCTATCAAATGACAAAACAATTAATCAACTGATGGTACTCATTCAAAGGCTGGATAAGAATAACCTGCTTCTTACTGAAAGGGCAGCAATTTCAAGCTTGAATGAAAGAATGTGGTAACTATTTCATTTAACAGTTTCAGTACAAAGACAGTAGGTATAAAGACCATCACTCAAAGAGCCCAGCAACAGCTAGTGAATATGAAAATGGGGATAACTGTTCTCCCATTGCACTCTAACAATATGCCACAGTGGCATACACACAAAGGAGGCATTACTATACTGATGAAATGCAGGTGAAAGTTTAGGGAAAATTACAAAACAGTGTCAGGCAGGATGTCACACGCCTATAGTCCCAGCACTCAGAAGGCAGATGCAGACAGAACTCTTGAGTTCTAGGACAGACTGGTCTACATATCTAGTTCTAGGACAGCCAAAGCTATATAGAAAGACCTTGTCTTGAGAAAACAAAACAATCAAACAAAAAGTTCAAATGTAACAAGTGGATTGAAATAGATTAACTGAGGCACACTGAGTTTAAGGAACTTAAAATACATCCAGCTAGCTAACAAACACTTGCAAAATTCTAAATAAACTGCAGGTTAAATAATTTTCTGAAACGCTTTTATTTAAAAGAAAATCAAAACCAGGCAGTCTTGGCGCACACCTTTAATCCCAGCCTGGTATACAGAGCAAGTTCCAGGACTGGCTCCATAGCTAGAGAAACCCTGTACCGAAAAACCTAAATAAATAATGAAATCAAGCATACAGAAAAACTATGGATAAAATAATTAACTGGATATATACAAAGAACTATTATAATATATTACATTTCTATTTTGACTGATAAAGTTGTGGATAAATATACAATACTTTAGCTATTATCCTTATAAAAGTGATCTTCTAATACATAGTTACAACATATTATCAGATCTAATGAAGTTAATAGTTTTCTAGTGTCATTCTTCTATTTAGTATGATTATAAATTCATGTATTTAACAGGTCAAGGTCTACTGGAAGATCATGCACTGCATTTGGCAGATGTTTCTAATACCTCCTTTACACAGATCTTACCATCCTCACAGTTTGAAAAGAAATCAGCTAGACAGAATGCATCTGACATACAGATTACTTTAAAACTCAGATTCCATCTTTACTGCTACCTCCAAACAAGAAGAATTTCATAGACGCCTATTCTGATTTGAGGGCTTTGTTTTTGTTTACCTGAGACAAGGTTTCTCTGTGTAGCCCTGGCTATCCTAGAACTCGCTCTATAGACCAGGATGGCCTCAAACTCAGAGATCTGCCTGTCTCTTCCTCTCAGGAGCTGGGATTAAAGGCGTGTGCTGTGTGCTACCACTGCCTGGTTTGTTCTGCTACTATAATAGTAATTATAGAGTAATTGTGGAGGGGTTCAGAACACCATGTTTACTTTATATTCCTGTCACCAACTCTATTGTTTCGAAATTAAGAATCCAAATCATTTCTTACAATTCCTCCAACTTCAATATGGTTTTCTTCTGGACCTATGTCAACTTCTTTATCATTTAAGCAAATTAAGAGATTCAGTGAAAGCCAGGTGGTGGCGGCGCACACCTTTAATCCCAGCACTCAAAAGGCAGAGGCAGATGGGTCTCTGAGTTTGAGGCCACCTGGTCTACAGAGCCAGTTTTAGGACAACCAGAACTGTTACACAGAGAAACCTTGTTTTTAAAAAGGGGGGAGGGGGCAGATAGAGAAAGATTCAATGATTCCCTGAAGAAAAAACTTCAGTTTAGCCAAAAAAAAAAAAGGAACATATCCTCCAATATATTAGCATTATTGGAGTGACATATATTACTGTTCAAATAAAATTATTTTGTTTGCCTTTGACAACACCCCACACATATCCACCAACTAAGAAATGTATGCATTCAAAATGTCTCCTTGATTGCAGGTTGGCTTCAAGTTAAGTAGCAATTTTATTAAAAGAAAAAAAAAAAGTTTGCTTGGAAATGAAAAAAGTGTAGCAGTGCAAAAAAAGAATATAAAGTAGAAAAGTAGGCCCACATGCTTTCTCAAGTCAAGGTCTCCAGATGTGAACAAATATCTCACAACAAAAATTTATGACCTATAAAAATTCAGAGATTAAAACCTAACACTATAGATTTCTAGAAGCTTTCTACTAGAATGTAGGGAAGATTAGATGTGAGAAGAATAACAACAATCCATATTCATTAAGTTATTTTTTCTTTTTTCTTTAATCATTATCACTGACATGACCCACGAGTCCTGGTCTTTTAATACTAATACCTTTACAATATTATATTCCTAACTTCTTTTAGCACTTTCCTTGAAACACCATTTAAATTCCAACCTAGCACTAGTGATGAACTGGCCAGTTTCAAGTCTTTTGGTAAAGAATCAGTTGTTTAGAATTGATTGTTGTTTTGTTTTTTGTCTTTTGTTTTGGCTTTGTCTTTAAAGATAGCCGGTTGATTTGACAAGAATTTTTTTTTAACACTACAGATTTATGCATGCTTTTCTTTTTCTTTAAAGATTTACTTTTGTTTATGTATGTGAGTGCTTGCATGTATGTATGTATGTATGTATGTATATTATATACAATATACAGACAGTGCACAGAAGAGGGCAGTTACAGAGGGTAATGAGCTACCATGTAGAAAGCTAACTGGGTCCTCTGCAAGAGAAGCAGGTGTTAGGGAACACTGAGCCATCTCTTTAGATAGGCCTTTGCAAAGTTTTTTTAAATCTGAGTGGAACTTGGTTCTACAAGGTCAGTCCAGAGACAAAAGTGTACTTGACCCAACACAGAACAGAAACCCTATGTAGTTCTAATAGGAAACAGGGAAACATAAATTAAATACATTGCATGAATGTATCAAAGCAAACTGCCATCACTTTTAATATTGTCTTTATGAGGAAAAATTATCAAAGTCACAGGAACCTGGGCTTTTCCCATTCCCATAATTGTGAAACAGAGGAAGATAATCAGAGTAAGTTCATTTTTGTGGTTAGACTTTGGAGAAAGTCTCCTTCTGCAGTGCTGGTAAAGTATATTAATTGTTTCACTGAGACAGTAAAGGAAATCATAACAATGGGAATATCTTCCACTTAAGTTCTCCAACTAGACCAGTTAGAAGTCAGTGAGGACTTCAGCATGCAAAAAGACACTGTTCATCCCTATTCTCCATTTCTACCAGCTTACACTACGCCAGTGGACAGTGTTCGAGACAAACACACACAAACTGAACAATGAGATTTGATAAAAGCAAACATCATCTACAGCAAAAAAAAAAACTGTCCATTTCCAAACCAACTATCTTAAAAGGCTAGCTAGTTCCCCTCTGAACCAAAATAAAAAATAAAACAAGTTTTGCTTAGAATTAATATATGGCCAGAAGGGGAAGACTTGATTATCAAAGAAAGTAGAGCCAACTACAACAAACCTGGCTCCACAATCCTGTTGCTCTCAGATGTAGCATAGATCCTAACTAGAACCTCAAGTCTGCATTGAGGATATAGCCTTCTGACAGTTCTTGCAGATGAAACAGGAAAATGAAAGCTGCTATACCCAACTGGCCCTTTAAGATACAAAAAAATTTGTCTGGAGTAAACCCCATAACTCTGGAGTGCCCAGGACAAAAACTAATTTACAGAGTTTCATTATTAATCTGCCTGTTCTTACAGATTATAGTTTAACTATTGGTATGACTGGCCCTGCTGAAGTTATTCTGTTTACCTGTCTTCAGCTCTTAACCTACCTGTTTTGACATGCTACTGCAATCATACTAACTGGTCTTGAGAATAATAGCATCAGTTTCAGGCTCTTGCTCAGTTCCATTAACAAATTTTGAATACAAAGAACCTGAACCATACCCTACCAGAACTTAATATTCACAACAGGGAGGACCATGCTGCATACTCCTTGACCAACTGTGGGCTCTGATACCTGCCAGCCTGAGGATGCCATGCAGGTTCGTAGCTGAAGGTGACAATTTAGAAAGACAATAGGTGAAAGTTCTGCTCCAGCCTTCCTTTTCATTTGTAAATTGCTCCAGGAGAAATGGTTATCTCCAAGCTGGTGAAGGAATGCAAGTGTGTGTGCTGGGGGAGGTGCCCCGGAAAAAGGAATAAGAATAGATAAATTCCTCAAAGGTGAGGAGAGATAGCAGAGCAAGAAATGAGTTAGAAAGAGCATGGCAGAGCAGAAATAGGGAGCATGGCAAAGCAGAAGGGGTTTTGAGAGAGCATTGAGAGCAGGATGGTTTTTTGGGAGATATAATAAACACAAGGCCACGCTGAAGAATAGGACAAGTCTGAAGCGGCCTTTTAAGCTGTAATGGTGTAAAAGCCTGTTTCTTTCCACGCGTCTCCAGGGACACATTTGGGGAAAAACATCAGTTTCTATGTTGGGGCGACGGTCCCCGACAACCAACAACTTTTAAGTAGAAAATAACCCTGCTTACTATCAAAACCTCAATCATCTGTTTGATCTAACAGAAGTATATCAGGTTGAAAGCAGAGTGCATTGCTTTTTATTCTGTGGTAACTAAGAAATGAATATGATTGACTAGGACTAAGAAAGTATATGTTCACCTTGAGACATAAAGCGACACCAGAACTTCACCACTGAACTTTTAATTTGCAGCTAACTCAAATAGTTTCACAGATCTGTTTGCCAAATAGGAGAATGGTTTTCCTGCTTCACATCACCAATGATAAATCTGACTTGAATGGAAACTCTATGGTGAATCCTTGAGTATGATGCTAATGGAAATTATCATTTATTCAAGTGATTTGTAGGTTTCCTAAGGATAGGGCAGACATTGCTCCTGCTAATTTTTAGAATTTGATTACCAAGGAAGAAATACCAACTACTATAAACAAACTTTATGGACAAAGATTAAGCTCTGTACCTGGCCTTATCTCTGGATGTTGTTTTTTATTGCCTATTCTATCTCACTCTAACAACTTCCTGATATTTTTTGGAACCATCTCGTCCAGTTTTCAGTCCATGTGGTTTAGACACTTGTTGAATCTTGTGCTGGACATGTTATTCCAACCTCATCAATCAGCAAAGTCCTTCTTGACTCTGGTGATTGGTTCAGGAATGGATGCATGATTCAAGTTTGTCCAACGATAATCAGTCCTAGGCGGTTTTACTCAGTTGTGGAAAAGTTCTCTTTACTTAGATGCTTTAGTTTTGTGGGAGAAAATCTCAAACTAACAGGGCCTACTACGTTGAATGAGCCAGACAGAAAATGAAGCCAGTGCAGAGGGAAACAGAGCCAAAAGAGCGAAAGACTTGCATTCCAATGACAACATTTATGCCCCCTAGATCCAACTGTGCCTGAAGCTAGTGGTTTATCCCCTGGACTTTGCAGCTATATGAACCAATAAAGAAGGAGGAGGAGGAGAAAGAGGAAGAATATGGCAACACTTGATAAGGACTTCAATCTCTAAAAGTAAAACTGGGACAGTAAAGTCTACAAACAGCCCCTAATTATATACACACAGGGTAAGATTCTATCTACATTGGAACCCACAAAAAAAGCAATGAGGCCACAGGGAGTTCCTAATAACAAGAAAATCCAGTCTACATGTACCCACCAGGAAAATCCAACAGCCTGGTAATTACTCACTTAACCATCCTCATGATTCCTAAAACTAATTTACCTAATTACTTATTTTAAAGATTGTTTTTACCAAAAGCCATAAATGGCACACACTTTTAATCCTAGCACTGGGAGGCAGAAGCAGTCTGAGATATATACTCTGTCTCAAAACCAAAAAGGAGCTGGGGCATAAAAGTGTATCACTATTCTGAGAGCAAACTCTAGGAAAGATCAATAAATGAAAAAATGAAATAAAAGTCCGAAAAAACAAACAAACAATAACAAAAGACATATACATCCCTTTGTGTTCTAATTTGGGTCTCTAAAAAGGCTAGAGTTCCTAAACTCTGTCATCTTCCTTTTATATACTCCCCTTTTAATTCCTAAGATCACGTCAACACACCATTATTGAGTTGGGAACACATTTCTGCTCTACTGTTCTCTACCACATGGGCACTGTTATTGCCTATTCCTCAGAGGTGGTGGGGACATTACTTTTCTAAAGAATCAAAGTCAGAGAGTAAATATAATAGAGTCTGGCAGCTACAAGTCAAACTGTGAATAAAGGTTATTCCACAAATAAAAAATAATGGAGAAAAGAAGCATTTTTTTTCTGACTGTATCATTTGAAATTTTTCAACAAAAATATAAATTAAACATTACTGGTATAATACTTAAGTAAATAAACATAACAATATACAGCTATTTCAAAATTCTCAAAAGTAGAAAATAAAAGTTAACTACACCCACAAAAATACAGGCAGTAGATAATCTTATACCAGCAAAACTCAAAGAAGGGAAACTATCTCTCTCTACCCCCATTACCAAAAAAATAACAGGAATTAATAATATTGGTCATTAATATTCCTCAATATCAATGAATGTAATTTGCCAATAAAAAGACACAGGCTAATCAATGGATACAAAAACAGGATCCATCATTCTACTATGTACAAGAAACACATCTCAACATTAAATACAGGTTATTACCTCACAGTAAAGGATTGGGGAAAGATTTTCCAATCAAATAGACCTAAGAAGCAAGCTGGTGCATTTATCCTAACATCTTTAAAAAAAGACTTCTAACCAAAATTAAAAGAGATGAAGGTCATTTAATATTCAAAGGAAATATCCAGCAAGATGATGTCTCAATTTTGAACTTCTATGTCACAAATGTAAAAGAAACACTGCTAAAGCTTAAATCACACATAGAACCCCATGCAATTAATAATGAAATATTTTTAACAGCCTACTCTCACCAATGGACAGATTGTCCAAACAGAAACAGAGAAAACAATGGAACTAACAGATGTTATCACTCAAATGGACCTAACAAATATCTACAGAAACAAACACACACACACACCCCCATCTTCTCAGCACATGGTACCTTCTCCAAAATTGACCATATACTAGGCCACCAAGCAATTCTCAACAGATACAAAAAAATTCAAATAATCTCCTTATCAGACCACCATTGATTAAAAGTGGATTTCAACAAACTGCAAACTCATGGAAACTGAATAACACTCTACTGAGTTACCCCTGGGACAAGGAAGAAATAAAGCTAAAGACTTCCTAGATTTCAATGAAAATAAACGCACAACATACCCAAACTTATAGGACACAATGAAAGGGGCGCTAAAGAAAAGTTCATAGCACTAAGTACCTTCATGAAGAATTTGGAGAGATCTCATAAAAGCGACTTAGCAGCACACCTGAAAGCTCTAGAACAAAAAAGAAGCAGACACACCTAAGAGAAGCAAACAACAGGAAATAAACTGAAGACTGAAAATCAATAAAACAGAAACAAAGTTAATACAAAGAATTCTCTATAATACAAAGAATCAATGAAACAAAGCGTTGGTTCTTTGAGAAATTTCAACAAAATAATCCCATATCCAAACTAAAAGGGAGAGAGAGAATATCCAAATCAACAAAATCAGAAATGAAAAGAGAGACATAACAGATTCAAAGGAAATCCAGAGAATCATTAGAACATGAAAAACTGTACTCCATAAAATTGGAAAATGTAAAAGAAATGGACAATTTTCTTGATTGATACCACTTGACAAAATTAAATCAAGATCAGATAAACAATTTAAATAGACCTAATAGAAGCAGTCATTATAAGTCTCCCAACCAAAAAAAAAAAAAGCTCAGGGCTAGATGGTTTTAGTGCAGAATTCTACTAGATTTTCAAAGAAGTAATACTAACACTCCCCAATCTA
Source organism: Dicrostonyx torquatus (assembly GCA_028555095.1). Taxonomy (NCBI): domain Eukaryota; kingdom Metazoa; phylum Chordata; class Mammalia; order Rodentia; family Cricetidae; genus Dicrostonyx; species Dicrostonyx torquatus. Next base: position 3,993,617 of record JAQHUG010000077.1, read on the forward strand.
TTCTACAAAATAGAAACAGAAGGAACACTGCAAAATTCAATTTATGAGGTCACGGTCACCCTGAAAGCCAAACCACACAAAGATCAACATAGAAAGAGAATTACAGATCAATTTCCCTTATGGACACAGGTGGAAAAATACTCAAGAAAACACTGGCAATGTGAATCCAAGAACACACATCAAAGAGATCATCCACCATGACCAAGTAGACTTCATCACAAAGATGTAGGGATGGTTCAACATACAAAAATCTATCAATGTAATCCACCACATTAACAAACCAAAAGAAACTGTTTCTCTCCTTCTACCATATGAGTTCTGGGAATTAAACTCAGCTGATCACGATTGGCTACAAAAGCAAGCACCTTTAGCCAATGAGCATTTTCACCAGCCTAAAAACTTCAGTTGAAAATTTATGGGAAAATATGAGGGCTCAGAAAGTAAAGGTGTTTTTTGCATAAGCCTGGCAATTTGAGTTTGATCCCCAGCAGCTACACAAAGGGGAAAGAAGAATACCAATTCCAAAAGTTGCCCTCTAACTATCACACATACTCTATGACACATACTCAACCCACATACATCATTTTTTAAAATATATTTAATAATTAATTAATCTATGTATCCATTTTTTAAATCTATTTTTTAAAAAGCTATTGCACGTATGTATGTGGGAGATGTGATCACACGTGTGTACATCCGTGGGATTGCAGGTACTTGTGTATACAAGAGGTAAATGTCAAATATCTTCCTCATCACTGTGTATCTTATCTTTTAAACAGGTTCTCTAACTAAAGATGGCCCGCAAAATCCAAGAATTTGCCCATCTTTGCATCCTCCGTATTGGGATTACAGATGTGTCCTGCCATGCTCAGCTTTTTACAAAGGTGCTGGGGATCTAAACTCAGGTTCTCATGCTTCCGCCACAAGCAATTAATTTATCAACTTATCTATTACCCCAGCATGAACATTTTCATTTCTAATGTTTTAAATTAATAATTTCATTATAGTTCTGGTTATATTTCGCTTCAAATGATCTTTACTTTTCTAAAATTTCACAAACATTCATCAAGATAATCTTGTGGAGGTTTCCTAAGAGGCAGCTTTCCAAATATGATTTATCATAGTAAATACATTTCTAGTATCATTAAGGACAAAGGAAAGTATGATGATAATTCTCAGCATAAAGATAGATTGGCAGGCTTAGCCTAATTTAACATTATAAAGGGTACACATGCACTGAAATATTACGTCACCAATAGGGATAATTTGTAAGGAATGAATGAATGCATTTGTGCCTTCCTCCTGTGAATACCTTTCTATACATAGGCTACTTCTAATACCCATTCTATTCAATGAAAAGAAACTAGTTTTGAGATCCACTAGGTTTAGAGCTAGGAAATTACTTCATTAATGCCCTAAAACTTATCATAGCTATTCTTATAGAGATTAAGTATTTCCCCCCTTAGATGTCAAGAAATTAACCTTAATAATTCAACTCTTGCTAATTAGGCTGCACAATAAAAGCGAGAGCTGACAGCTTAACCCAGTGCTGAAATGTTACCATTTCCACTTCTGCTCCTCTTCCTTTTTCGGCTTCTTTTTCTTGTTATCTGACTCAGCAACTTTTTTATCTTTATCTTTATTCTTGGGTTTTTTCAATTTGCCATCCTACAAAGAAAGAGAAAGCACTTAAATCAGGACTAATTACACACCAGGCAGCTGCTTTGGTGAACTACCCAAAAGAAAAACTATAAACAAAAACTGCTGGAACCAGCTGGTGGTGTTGGTGCACACCTTTGAACCCAGCACTCACTTGAGAGGCAGAGGCAGATGGATCTGAGAATGAAACTAGCCTGGTCTGCAGAGCAAATTCTACTACAGTCAGAGCTACAGAGAAAAACCTGTCTCAGGGAAAAAAAAAAATACTGGAACTAAAAGACCTTATACCACAGATAAAAACTTATTGATAACTTACAGTGGAGTCAGTATTTCCCCTAATCCCTCTGACAAATAATTACCCAGGAATATCACATGACAAAAGCCTAGTAAACTACTCCAACAGTAACCCCAGGGTAATTTCCTCATTTACTTTAAAATAATCTACTCATCTTGAATCTCTTCAATCTAACGAAGTATAGAAAAGCTATCCAAGATTCTTTCTGAAAGGGAATTTTGTGACACGGTTACTGCTGCTTAGACACACAAACACAAGAGTACTCTCAACTGTGAACTGCTCAGAGTGGCACAATAAAATAACATCATCAGGCATGGTGGTTATCATTTTTCTGTAGTAGTAGTGGTAGTATATCAGTTACCAGTAGTAGTAATCAGTTAAAATACTCTGTGTGTATGAGCAGCAGTAGCTGAGTTACAGGAGTTCAAGGCCAGCCTAGGACACGGACTGAGAGACTCCATCTCAAATACAAAATGTGCTGGGGGGCAGGAGGTGGGCAGAGCATATACCTTTAATCTTAATATTTGGGAGACAGAGGTAGAGGGATCTTTTTGAGTTTGAGACCAACTGTGTGTGCATACTCTTGACTGTATGTATGTATGCATGAGAGTCTCAAGCAATTAAAAAAAAAAAAAAGCTTCAAACCTAAGAGTAGTATTTACCATTAAAGACAAATCTAAAACCAAGTACATATCCCAACTAAGGTATGACATTCAACAGATATACACAGCAGAATCTGATTTCCTCTAAGTTTGATCTACATTTTTAATATCATCTAAGATTTTATTTGGTAAGTTTTATATAGCAATGAAGGATGATTTATAGGATGGCCCCGTTAGATAACATTTGGTTTGTTCTCTCCCAATCATAAGGTAGTTCTGAAATCGGTTTGCTATTTTATTAAGGTTATGTAGCAGTTGCTGAACATAATAAGACTATAAGTTTATATCTTAAAACCAAACAAACAACAAAAAAACCAAAATAAGCAAACAAACACAGAACAACTAATGGAAATGGCTAGAGAACATTCTATAACTCCATAAAAGGATATCAATCAAAGAAGGGATGAACTTAGGTCTCTAAGCAGATGATTTTTTTAAAATATTTATTTACTTGTTATGTATACAATATTCTGTCTGTGTGTATATGCCTGCAGGCCAGAAGAGGGCACCAGACCTCATTACAGATGGTTGTGAGCCACCATGTGGTTGCTGGGAATTGAACTCAGGACCTTTGGAAGAGCAGGCAATGCTCTTAACCGCTGAGCCATCTCTCCAGCCCCTAAGCAGATGATTTTTGAAGACAAAAAACAAATGCTATAGTATTACACTGTAAGTAGGTATGAGGAATACAAGTGTGTAGAAGGACAGCATCAAAATATCCCATTAGTGGGGAATGGTAGCTCATGTCTAAAAATCCCTGTAGCCAAGAGGCTGAGGTAGGAAGATTGCCAGGAATTCAAGATCAGCCTGGGTCTTGGAGTAAGACTCCATCTTAAAAATATACAGTAGGTTGTGGCTGTAGAATACATTTTTAATCTCATTATTCAGGACACAAGAGGCAAAAGGATCTTTTTGAATTTGAGGTCAACCTGATCTACACAGGAAGTTCCAAAACAGCCAGAAATACCAAGTGAGACCCTGTCTCAAAAGCACAAACAAAAATAGCACAGGATATTGGGTTTGGTTCACAGCACACATAATAGTTCACAATCATCTGAAACTCCAGTTGCAGGGATATGATGCCCTTTTTTAATCTCTTCAGGTACCCGACATACAGGTGGTACACAAACATACATGTATGTAAACTCTCAATACACATACAAATTTAAAATTAAAAAAAAAAGGAACAAAAAGAAGGGGGTAGATAGAGTGATAACTCAGATGGTAAAAAGCACTTTCCGTTCTTGCCGAGGACTGGGTTTGGTATCCACGACCCAAATGGTGGCTAACAACCACTTCCAATTCTAAGGGATCCGATGCCCCCTACTGTTTTCTGTGAGCACATGCATATGGTGAACATAAATATTCATAGAAAAACAAAATAAAAATGAATCTCTGATAATAAAAAAGTAAACAAAAATGTTTGCTTTGCCATATTTTAATCTTGCCTTGCTCTGTATCATTCCCGTCTTGAAATGGTAATGTTTATTCTGATGTATTTAAAGTATGTAATTTATATTTGATTTCATAGGAACTCAGAATTAGGAGATTGAAACTCAGAAGAGACTGGACCTTAAGTGTTGAGATAAACAGGACTATGAAGTTAAGAGTCAATTTATTTTGCAAAATGAGATAGTAATAAGCCCATGAAAACACAGATGAAATGGAAGGGGAAGTTCTGTGCTTCTGTTTAATAAAAGAGTCATTTGGGGGCTGGAGAGATGGCTCAGAGGTTAAGAGCACTGATTGCTCTTCCAAAGGTCCTGAGTTCAATTCCCAGCAACCACATGGTGGCTAACAATATGAGATCTGATGCCCTCTTCTGGCATGCAAGCATACATGGAAGGAATGTTGTATACATAATAAGTAAATAAATCTTTAAAAAATAAAAGAGTCATTTTACAAAAAGGCAAAGCAATAGATTGCAAGAAGAACTTGACTTTTACACTTCTTTAACCAGTCTATACTTATTATCTAAATGAGTAGAGTGGCTGGCCACAGTAACAGCTACTCAATACTTCACTATAAATTCCATACACTGGTTCTCATTAACTTGAACTTCTGCTAAACAGATACTAAGGATCTGAAAAACTACAACTATACTCATGAATATTTAAAACATGATTTCACTGAAGACCTTTCTTTTTGTAAAGTGAAAGGACCAGCACACTCTCACACATGAGGCAAGATAACATGACAGCTAGTGTGTTGGCTCTAGACTCACAATCTATGAGAACAAATCCTGGTTGTAAAATTCAGTGGTATACAACCTCTAACAAACGATCAACCTCTCTAAACATTAAGTTTATGCATCCATCAATAAGGATGGTGTTATAGTAATCTCTTGTGGTTGACACAAGAATTAAAAGACACACATATACAAAACTGTCAGGGATGAAGTAAACATCTATTACAAATTTAAATATGCATATCAAGTTCTTTATTTAGAAAAGAACTTGAAGCTGGGCAGTGGTGGCGCATGCCTTTTATCCCAGCACTCAGGAGGCATAGGCAGGTGGATCTCAGTTAGTTTAAGGCCAACCTGTTCTACAAGAGCTAGTTCCAGGACAGGCTCCAAAGCTATACAGAGAAACCCTGTCTCGAAACCACCTCCCTGCACCCCCCCACAAAAAAAGCACTTGAACCAAAATAAGACTTTTAAAGATGATTATAAGCCAGTATAAGAACAGAGGAATAACATGTATTCCACACAGAAGAACAGCATGAATCGCAGAATTTGGCATGAAAAACAGAGGCAGCCCATATGGCTATAGCAAGGTGAGCTTGGAAAGAAGGCACAAGATACAGAGGCCAGACTGAGGAGTGGTGCTGAAGAGCTGAGATTTTATACTATGACCGAGCGGGCACTTATTAAAGGACTTTAAATTAGGACTTATTTAAAGTGAAGGAAGAGCATGCTTTAATGGATATAAAACAGTTTATTCAAATCTTCAGAGTTAAAAGCCAAAATGTTTATGAACATTTTTCTGCAAACCTGCAGATGGCATAAATTCAAGTATCAGTTAACAACGCAAGCTATTAATAGACAGAGTAGACTCAACGGTAGCTAAGGATAACCTAAAGATACTCTGGGGTCATTTCAAGATGTTGGCACATTCAGTGCCACAGCCACAACTTGCCTGTAAAACTTCTCCACTGTTACTACTACAACAAACCAATAAATAAATCCCCAAAACTCATTTGGCCTCAAGAGTTGGTTTAGGAAAAATGAGATGGCTCACAAGTTAAAGGCACTTGATGTCAAACCTGATAACCTGATTTCCAGGAGAACCAACTTCTCAAAGCTGTCCCTTGATTTCTATGTGTGCACCATGATATGCATAAACACACAAAAAATAAAAAAAAGTTATGTTTTTAAGGTTGTTTTATTAAAACTTAAGCCTCAAAAACCTTTACTAACCTCTTCTTCTTCTAATTTTCTTTTCTTCTCCTTCTTTATATCTTCTGTCTTAATTTTCTTAGGTTTATAATCAGCACTAGAAAGGGGAACACGAATATGCAGTTAATGTAACTATGACTAAACAGTTCTCACCTACAAGATTAGACTCTCCCAACTCTTGAAGTGTCCATGGCAAATGTGACTGGTGTTATTCTTGACTAGGCATTCTATACTAACTGGAGCGGAACAAGTAAAGATCAGACAGGACTGGAGAGATGCTCAGCTGCTAAGAGCACTGGATGCTCTTGCAGAGGACCTAGGCTTAGCTCCCAGCACCCACATGGGACAGCTCACAATGTCTGTAACTCCAGTTTCAGAGGATCTAATACCTTCTTCTTTAGGCCTGTGGGGACCAGGAATGCATGTGATACACAAATGTTCAACTCACAGACAAAATAAATATGTATACACATATTGCGTGTGTGTGTGTGTGTGTGTGTGTGTGTGTGTGTATAAAACTAAAAAGAAAAAAAAAGACTAGAAAGTAATAGATATAACCCTATAAAGAGCTGCCTGATGTAGGAGCTGGGAACCAAACTTAGATCCTCCAGAAAAACTACTAAGCCATTGTTGTAGTCAATATATTTGATTTTCGATTATTCGATGCATGTATCTGAGTATTCATATTCATATGGAGGCAAATGGACACCCTCAGCTGTCCTTCTCAGGAACATTCTCCATCTCCCTTGAGACAAGGTTTTGTAGGGGCCTGGGGTTCACTAATTAAGCTTGACTGACTAGTCAGAGAGTCCCAGAGATTCTCCTGTCTCTGCCTTCTTGGTCTTAGGATTATAAGCATGTGCCACAACACCTGGAATTTATATCTGGGCTCTGAATCAAATTTAGATCCTCAACTCACAAGGTAAACACCAACTGTGACAGCCCCAGGCATTCATAGATATATATAATAAGCTACATGGCCTCAAACTAATAAATAAAATGTATTGTCACTGGGTGAATCTAGGAAAGAGCTTTAAATAAATAACAAGAGTAATTTTATTATCTCTGTACTGAAGGTTCCCTATGTATCAAATGGCATAGATCCTAGAAAAAGAAGAAAAATTGGGGCCGTGTCGCTCGTAGCCCAAGCTGGCCTCAAATCATTATGTATTCAAGAAAGACTGAGTTTCTAATCCTCTTGTCTCCACTTCCCAAATGCTGAAATTATAGGCATGCACTACCACATCCAGTTTAATGTGGTGCTGGAATCAACCTACTGCTTTCTGTGTGGTACGCAAGCACTCCAATTGAGCTACATCCCTAACCCAATTTTCTTAATTTACATGAAGTGTAAAATTAACGATGAATTCTAAGTGACTAAATAATTTAAATACCCTTTATTAATTTTGTATTACTTGAAATTTCTATACTACATATGCATATCATTTTAATATGAAAAACACATGTTAAACATAATTCCCATAAATTAATTTGCTTAGCAAACCCATTTCTCAAAAATCAGTGTCTATTACACATGTCAATTAATGCAGTTTTTGTTCATTAGAAATATACATATGAATTATTTAAAGATATTTTAGAAGTAACTATCTCTCCTAATTAATTTTTAATGTTTTATTATATACACACACACACACACACACACACACACACACACGTGCATGCATACACATACACACAGTTGCAAATAAAAGAAATACTACACACAAAAATTAACCAGACCCAAACCTCAATGAATGTCTATACTTAGAATGGGTATTCAGAATAGAAATTCTGGAATTTTACAATTTTACATTTCAGTACTGAATATATTTTATGCACTTATCCAGCACCAAAAAACAAAACAACAACAAAAAAACCAACGAAATTCCTTGACAAATTAGAACTAGAAAAACAGTTAGCTTTATACACCTTCATAACTAATTTCCATCATCTACATTTAGTCCTTTGTCATCCCTTTATATTTAGCCTTTCCTATTCTCTTTCTTCATGGTATACAGTATTCATGTATACATCTGTGCTTATACACACACACACATCTCATGAGAGTGGTTTTTCTTCTTTCTGAAATTATGTAACCATGCTTAATATTATACATATTAAATTCATCTATATTCCTACATGAATTTTACTTCATTTTTCTTTAGAGATGAGTAGTATATATTCTATTATCCACATACATATGACATTTTCATTACCCACTTATCTGTTGATAAAGAAGATTGATTCCATTTTTTTTGTTTTTTTTTTGGCTACAGCATCCTTTTAAAATTGAAATTTCATTAAATGTTTCTCTTTAGTCAAACAGGAAGAAAACATACTCATCCTCATCTCGAGGTCTCTTCAGTGGCTTTATATCCTCTTTTGGAGGAACAAAATAGCTATCATCTTCAGGCTCATCTTTAATTCGTGGTGGACTAAAGAGAGAGAAAAAAAACAAAACAAAACATCTAGTTACTGATTCTAGTTACTAGAATGTCTACATTATGTTAAATAACACAAATTAGGTGCCTGGCTAGTTTTATATCAACTTGACACAAACTAAAGTCTCATCTGAAAAGAAGGAACCTCAATTGAGAAAATGCATCTATAAGATCCAGCTGTAGGGCATTTTCTTAATTAATTACTGACTAATGTGGGACAGCCCAGACCACTGTGGGTGGCTTTACACTGGGCTGGCCGTGCTAGGTTCTTTAAGAAAGCAGGTTGAGCAAGTCGTATCGAGCAAGCAAGTAAGCAGCACCCCTCCATGGCCTCTGCATCAGCTCCTGCCCAGCTTAAGTTCCTGTCCTGACTTCCTTCAGTGAGGAGCAGGCATAATTAAAATAAATCATTTCTTCTTCAAGTTGCATTTGGTCATGGTGTCTTATCAAACCCTAATCAAGACTATAGGCATACTTCATCGTACCTAGGAAGGCTAAAGTACACATGTATTTTCAACAATCACTTTTGTATTCCATTACAGTTTATAAAAACCTTACTTAGGTAATAATACTGTCTTCATATTATAGATAAATGGATAATGTCAAGATTCAGGATAAAGGACTTTACTCCAAATAAACATTTTCTATTCTCACTACAGTTTAACTGCCTTTGTCAGTAGGTCTCAAATCAGAGGAATAAATTTAAATTGTTTTCTTAACTTACATGAAGGATCAACTATGTATGTGATCCATGTTCCACAAATGACCCTAATTGTTTAAACAACCCAAAATTAAATAAAGCCGCTACAAGGAAAGAAATAAAACCTACCTGCCTAAGCATGGTATGCTAAAATCATGCTGTGGCAATGGCATACATACTTTATCAAGTAGCACAGAAAAATGACCAGTCATACAAAATTACAACAAAAGCTAAGTATTAAATAAGTACCAGAATAAAGTAAAGTTGTTCTCATTAAGTCAAACTTTCCACTGTTCCAACTTGCTGGTTAGGTTTGGTACTTCACACAAAACATGCCTAGAATCTTTTGCTAAGACTCTGCCCTCTAAAAATAAAGTAAATACTAATAAAACAACAGATAAAAGCTGAGCACTGGGCTGGTGATATGGCTCAGATGTGAAGTGATATGGCTGGTGATATGGCTCAAGAGAACTGGCGGCTCTTGTAGGGGTGATGAGTTCAATTCCCAAACAACCACATAGTAGTTCACAGCCATCTGTAATGGAATCTGATGCCCTCTTGTGGCCTGCAGGTGTGCATGCAAATAGAGCAGCATATGCATGTAATAAAAAAATCTTTAAAAACTATTTTTTAAAAAAAAGGCTCAGCATGGTAGCACATACCTTTAATCCCAGCACTCAGGAGGCAGAGGAAGGTAAATCTCTGAGTTAGAGCCCAGCCTGGTCTACAGTAGTCAGGGCTACTAGTGAGAGCCTGTCTTGAACCCTGCTCCATAACCACCCCCACACAAAGTATAATATTAAATTCCTAGACATATGCTTCTTACCAAAATTAAATGAAGAAACTATAAACAAGTTAAACAGATCTGTATATAACAAGAAACTGTAGCAGGAGTCTCCCAATAAACTGCCCACGATTAGATAAATTCACTGCCAAAATCTACCAGCTCTTTAAAGATGTAATACCAAGACTCTTCAAGCTGATCAAAACAGAGAAAGCAAACACCATTACTAAAATATCAAAACCAAGTAAGGAAATAAAATTATCAATTTCTCGGACAAATATAGATGAAAAATTCTCAAAGCCAAATTCAAGAAAACATTTAAAATGATACACGACTAATGGAAGAATAGTTCAACACCAACAAGTCAATAAATGCAGTTACAGCATATATACAGACTTTGGGGACAGAAACCATATGATCAATGGTGCAGAAAAGGCATCTGATAAAGTTCAACAGCACTTCCTGAAAAAAGCTCTAAAGAAAATAGAAATAGGGGGCTGGAGAGATGGCTTAGTTCAATTCCCAGCAACCACATGGTGGCTCAAAACCATCTGTAATGAGGTCTGGTGCCCTCTTCTGGCCTTCAGGCATACACACAGAAAGAATATTGTATACATAACAAATATTAAAAAAAAGAAAATAGGAATATAAAGTACAAGCCTCAACATAAAAAGGACACACACACACACACAAACAAACTTAAAGTCTATAGTATATTAAATGAAGAAAAACTGAAAACATTTCCCCTATAATCAGAACCAAGAGTAAGGCAAGAGAAACAAAAGGGATACAAAAAAGGAAGAAATCACAGCATTATTAAAAGATCTTAAAGACTCCACCAGGAAACTCTTTGATCTGATAAACACTGTCAAAAATAACACACAAAAATCAGTAGTTTTTTATATACCAATAATGAACTTGCCAAGATGTAAACTGGAGGAGGTGGGTAGGGTCCCTATTTTAATAACAGCTTTAAAACAAACAAGCCAGGTAACGGTAGCACAAGTACTTTAACCCTAGCACTCGGAGGCAGAAACAGGTAAATCTCTTTAAGTTGGAGGCTAGCCTGTTCTACGGAGAGAAACCCTGTCTCACAAAGAGACAAAACCCAAAACCAAAACTAAACAAAAACACAACTAAGGTCAACAAGATGTATCAGTGGATGAAGGAGCTTTGCTATCAATCCTGATAATGAGTTCATTATCACCTGTAACCCACATGGTGGAAAGAGAACTGATTTTTAGAAGCTATGCTTTGACTCCACATGGGTACCGTGGGTATGTCATATAAAGCATGTCGTGTGTAGATATATGGTGATGCCTGTCTTTAACCCCAGTCCTCAAGAGAAAAAGGAAGAGGAAGAAGACCTCTGAGAATTCTATGCTAACTTGGCTTACATTGCAAGTTCCCGACCAGCAAAGAAAAGCAAATAAATACTCTAGTATAAATAAATCTAACAAAGACAGTGAAAGAAAAACCTGTACAATGAGCATTCAGACTCTGAATAAAGTGAAAACATTAAAAAATGCAAAGACTATATCCATGATTGCACACTGGTAAAATTATTACTGTGAACCTAACTATATTACAAAAAGTTATCTACAGAGTCAATGTGATACTCATTAAATTCCAATGACAATATTCACAGAATTAGAAAAAAAACGTAAAATTTATGTTAGTATAAAAGATCCCATACAGACAAAGCAGTCCTAAGCCAAAAGAACACTAGAGGCATAGTATCTAATCGCAATCTCTATTAAAGACCATGGTAACAAAAATAGCATAAAACAAGCAGGTAAACCAACAGAATAAAAAATATGCAAAAAAAAACCCCACAAAGCTACAACCACCTGATTTTTCAACAAGGGCATCAAAAGCATTGAGAAAAGGCAGTCTCTTCAGTAAATGGTGCTGGGAAAACTAGACACTTACCTATTATCCTGCACAAAAATTAACTAAAAGATCAAGGACCTTAATGTAGTATCTGAAATTCTAAACTGTATGAGGGAAACACTTTCAAAATAGATATAGGAATAAGCAACAACTTTCTGGAAAGAACCCCTTATAGTTTATGAAGTAACTGCCAAGAAATGACAAATGGAATTGCACACAATTAGAAAGCACCTGTATAGGAACAAAACATCCAGAGAGAAGTGACAGTCAATTGTATATCTAACAATAATCTACAAAGAACGCTAAAAAAATCCATCATAAATGAACAAGTGAACATAGTATCAAAATACAACCAGCAATAAATACCTGAAAAAATAACATCCTTAGGCATTAGGGAAATAACATTAATGTCAGAACAGCTAACAAAAAGAAAAAACAAAACAAACAAACGCTAGTGAGGATGTAAATTAGTAGGGCCACTATAGAAATCCTACTGATGACTATACCTAAGAACAAATGCTACTTCTACAACTGTTTTCCTTCTACTCCCAGTCAATCACAAAGCCCTGGAGAGCCAAAATAAACACTGCAACACCCAACCGGTTCAAAGTATCTGCTCCATCTTAATACTGTCTATCATGTGTGACTTTTAAAGCAGGTAAGTGAGGGTTTGCTACACTTCAAGAAGTTCTAAAACAATTTATCAGAAAAGTTTTAGTGAAGCATCTAGATTCTCCACAAGACTCACTGGGTTGCAAGTGGCTGTAGCAAAGTGAATCAGAGGACAGTGCCTAGGAGATCATGTTCCTGACCCTTCTAACACCCCACAATCTGTCAATGAACTCAAGACAATAAATTGAGTCCAAAGAATCTATTGAGATCTTAGTTTAACAGAAGTCTTGCATGGACTCTGGACAGAAACTAGACATCACAATTTATCTAAGAAACAGAATACCAAGGGTAGCTTGTTACTTCCTTGACCTTTTCTGCATTCTTAAACCAGTTATGAAACATCCCTGTAGAGGACACCTGCTTCTCTTTCTCTGAAGTACCTGAATACATGCAGTGGCACAGTCTCAAAATCTTTATTTATCAAATAAAACTGAAAGTTCAAAGACTCAAGGAGCCAGGCGGTGCTGGCACACGCCTTTAATCCCAGCACTCAGGAGGCAGAGGCAGGCGGATCTTTGTGAGTTCGAGACCAGCCTGGTCTACAAGAGCTAGTTCCAGCGCAGGTTCCAAAGCTACAGAGAAACCCTGTCTCAAAAAACAAAACAAAACAAAAAAAGACTCAAGGAAGCAAAACTCTCTCTCAACTCTTTGACTCAGTAAGGTAACCAACAAACAATCCCTAACAAATCCATTCTGTTGTTCTGTGGAAGTTAGGAGAATATATAATATAATTTTAAGTGGTCTTCTGAATCTACAAAGAACTTAGTTGGAGCTTAGTTGAGGGTACTGAAAATGAGGAAAAAGAACAGAAAGAGTACAGACAGTAAAAATGGGCTATAGGTAGTTAGTATGCATTTATATACATCTACCTAAATATATACTTATTCTTAAAATTAAGTACAATAAGGTTCTATATATAAGCCTTACAGTATTAAGGAGTAATTCATAGTGACTAAGAAATTCCATAATTACTACCAAGAAGTTTCTTTTGAAATATTGGGGAATAGTGAGGTTACACTGTGGATACAGTAAACCCTATTAGCTATATACACTCTAAAATGGCATGCATATACCTCAACTTTTAAATATCTTATTCTGTCAGTCTTCTCCATTTCTAAACTTTCTGGATTAGTGCTGTTCAGTCTCACTAGCTAGAACTGTAAAAACTCAAGCTGGCCTAGGTCAAATTCTCCTACTACTGACTTTATTTTGAACCATCAAGTTGGGTAGATCAATTATGTGTTGGAAAAGTGTAGATTCTACCAGGCGGAGTCACTTAGAAAAAAATAAGCTACCATAGCATAAGATCTTACCTAGAGAAGCCATTTTCCTTCTCCTTCTTTATTTTTGCATCCCCAGCTGCTCTAATCTGCAAGGTAAAAACCACAACAACTCAGTACGTGCTTTGGAAAGTATTAAATATGAAAATAAATTTCTTACTCAAGAATACTACCATCAACTGGGGGGAGGTTAAATTTTTATTAGCATATATTAATTATATATAAAACAGGTATGACATTTATACAAGTATATGATCTATGCACAGCTCATCTCTCCAGTCCCAACCAGTTATTTCCATTACCATGTCTTCTCTTCTTTCCTTTTGGGTGTCTCACTAAGTTGAATTAGGGTTGCTTATAGGAGTATAGGCACATTACCAGTAACCAGGCCACTGGAGAAAATGCCTCTTTCCTCTAATAACCTTTAATGGATGTAAGTCTTGAAGGAATAATGAGGCGTCATGAGTCCCTACCCATCTCTAAGACAGAATGTTGATGGGAACAATATTGTACATGTCTTGGGCTGATAATCACAGTGGTTGACTGTTCAGGAAGGCCAAGGCCATGCCAGGCTATTTTAGAGAGTCTGGATCCTGGACTGTCTCTTCTTGTTAGCAAAACTAAGGTGAGTCAACTAAAGACCTTGACTTTTCCCAAGTTTGGGTTTTTTCCCATTAATTTATAATTTATTTATTATGTATACAATGTTTTGTCTGAAGACCAGAAGAGGGCACCAGATCTGTTACAGATGGTTTGAACCACCATGTGGTTGCTGAGAATTGAACTCAGGACCTTTGGAAGAGCAGTCAGTGCTCTTAACCTCTGAGCCATCTCTCCAGCACTCCCAAGTTTGGTTTTTGACAATGCTAGGTGAAACAGACTGAGAAAGGGCTTACTCAAAATAGCAACTTTTTAATCTTAAAATAATAGTAATTTCACTTCCCCAATAAATATATTCGTTACTCAAAATCTGCTGCTGGCAGTGCAAAGAAAAGAACAAACACCAAAATCAAGAGAGAACAGACTAGTCTACCTCCTGCCCTCTTTGGTTTAGGCAGAGTATTATCTATTTTCCCCATCGCCTTCAATTTTCTTTTTTGCATGAGTAAGAAAAAAAAATAGATCTTTCAGAAATCTTGACACAAATGGATGCCCCTCAGCTCTATCAGTCTCTTTGGAAAGGCACAAAACAATCAACACATTGGCTATCTCAGGGAAAGATGGGGACATATTCCACAATGTCTGTGTTTTTTCATTTATTTTGAGTCAGGGTATACATTTCAAGCTGAAATCACCTTGAACTCACTTTGTAGCCCAACATGACTGAATTTCTGCTACTCCTGTCTCCGCCTCCCAAATACTATGATTATAGGCATGTACCAATACACCTAGTTTAGATGGTGCTGGGAATCAAATTAAAGTCTTCCTGCATGCTAATAAAACACCCTACCAATCAAGTACATACCCAACTTGAGAATCTTCAATCTTTATCAAAAGGAGACCCAATAAAGGTTGAGGCCTTCTTCCAAAAACGAAACTTTCCTAATATTTCAGAAAGATGGTGTTTTTGGAAACTTTATATCTTCACTACAGTATAAATTAAAAGGTTTACTGTATTGTGAAGGACCCGGTTGGTAAATAATTTGGCTTTCATAGTTTCAACAGGTTAACTCTAAAATCTTTGGGGCGGAATGGGGAGTTTGGTGAGTACACTGCAAAGAAGCAGTAGGCCAGGCAGTAACTACAGTACTGCCTGCTCTCAAGTCTTCCTACAGACTGCTTTACTCCCCATGTCAAAGGCATACACAACAAAGTACTTTCATTACCAGTTTCTAAAGTAACCAAAATAAAAGTAGAATTTAACTTCTCCTTTTCCCCCTAAAGGAAAGTTATGTACCTTTTCCTCCTTTCGTTTTTCCTTATCTCTGTCTTTATGTTTGTCTTTATGTTTTTCTGAGCTTCCATCCTTATGTTTGGTTTTCTCTTTCTCTTTATGTTTCTTTTCAGAATCTTTATGTTCACTGTTAAAAATAAAACATAAAGGGTTAGCCTAGAGTTATGACCACAAGATCAACTTAAAAGACACAAACCATCAAAACCTGTAATGCTAAAATAGTCCTGACAAAAAGTTCAAAGACTTGCTGGCGGTATCAGAGGTCTAACACCTGGGTTAGTTCACCATGTGAACTAACCAGAAAACACCAAAAGAAATCATCTGGATTTTGTTTTGATCTCCCCTCGGCTCCTAGGTACGAGCTGTTGCTGGGACAGGAGCCCATGATGAACCAGAGGGACAAAGAAATGTACCCAGTGTGCAACTGCACTGCTGTATTAGGAACACAGGGAAAACTAGTTGGGCGAGAGAAAATATTCCATGGCATAACCTTACTTCATTCATGAAGTGAGGATGGCAGATGTCAAATGAGACCTGAGAGATGGTGCCCCTTTACCTGCTGACTCAGCAGGCAATCAAGTCCCTTAGAAATAAGGTTGCAAAAGTCCTGAACATAATCACTTGTTTTTTTGTCTTCACAGAAGCTTCTTTAGAACTCGTAGTTGCCACATATTACCTGGGAATCTGGGAATTCCCTACTTTTGGGTTCTTACTCCAATTAATAAAAGAACTTAGAAACAGACTCAGAAAGAAGTTTAAGAGCACACAAGTAGAAATACTTGGTACCTACCAGAGGAAGGTAGAGAGAGAAGAGGAAGACAGAAAGAAAGTCATGCTGTTGAATTATGCCAGCATGTTCTGCAATAGAGGCCCACAAAGAGTCACATGGCAAACAAGCAGCTCCATGGCAGAAGGGGTGCAGGGAATGTCTCAGCGAACAAGTGAGAAAGCCCAGAGTTGTCAGAGAAAGCATTACAGACTTGGAGCCAGTTTATCAAAGAAAAACAGATTTAAAATTAAAACAAGGGAAAGTTAAGCTTTTCTAAATTAGGTAGGTAAATTCTACAGCACTACATTATGGAAGCTCTGCAAGTGACTAACTCCATGACATTCTTTAAATGTGACAGAATATATGGCAAATGTAGTGTTATTTCTATAACTTCCTAACAACAAAAAATACAATGAAACTTCTATCTCCAGCAGTCACATCTAACCTAAGAGAATTCAATCTAATTTCATGACTATGCCAGACTCAAGACAAGATGTCATAAGTGAATGGCCCAATATACTGAACGTTTTCTCACTAGCTTTAACTAGGAAGAACTAAGTTACTTCCATATGAAGTTTATAAACCCTGCTTGTCTCTTCCTCAAAATAAGAAAAGACCAATTTGAAATTAAGGACAAGTTCTATGTTCATTACTTCCAAGTCTTGCTTTCAAAGAGATATGTGGTCATACCAGTAGCACTGTAAAAATAATATTCCTATTTTGGAAAGCAAAATCTTACATTAAAAGCCAAGAGCCATAAAAATGATGAAACATGTTCATATAGGCTCTATCTTCTAGAAATTTCCTTATGAAAATGTTACAGGCAAAGATGTTTACTTTAATACTTACCATAGTAACCAAATGGAAAAAGAAAATGAGAAAAATGGGAAAATGGATACAATCTAAATAATTAACCAGAGAGAAATTTGTATTATATCAAATATAACTATTAAGAAATATAGTTGACTATTCTAGGTATACAAGCAGAGTATTCCTGTCAGATGCCAACAGGACTATGAAAAATTCCTGTGAATGTAAATGTAGACAGAAACAGAGACTAGTAGCAAAAACCACATGCTAAAGAACAATATAGGCCGGGCGGTGGTGTTGCACGCCTTTAATCCCAGGACTCGG
>JAQHUG010000077.1:4023671-4059406 GCA_028555095.1 Dicrostonyx torquatus
TTTTTTCCGAGACAGGGTTTCTCTGTGGCTTTGGAGCCTGCGCTGGAACTAGCTCTTGTAGACCAGGCTGGTCTCGAACTCACAAAGATCCGCCTGCCTCTGCCTCCCGAGTGCTGGGATTAAAGGCGTGCACCACTACCGCCGGCCTCATGAAAGACCTTTTTAAAATGAATTCTTGAATTTAGTTAAGTCTTCCAAGAAGTTGGTACTATAAGGCAAGTAACACTATGCCCTGCTTAATCAACTAAATTTGAAGTAGCATGTTTCACAATAATAAGATTAAGTATAGATTAAGTATTGCTGACCTGCAGCTAAAGAAATGATACTTGGAATAATTGAGTATCTATTCTATACCAGGCTGCA
Source organism: Dicrostonyx torquatus (assembly GCA_028555095.1). Lineage (NCBI taxonomy): Eukaryota > Metazoa > Chordata > Mammalia > Rodentia > Cricetidae > Dicrostonyx > Dicrostonyx torquatus. The sequence continues at coordinate 4,024,035 of JAQHUG010000077.1, forward strand.
AGGAAAGAGAAACATTAACATTTGCAAGATCATGTCCCTAGTTCTAGGAAATTCCCAACCCACAGAAATGGGAATAAAGTGTTGGAAGGGTGAACTCAAATCTTCCATGCAATGCACACAACCATCCAACTTCAAAATCTCCAGTCTCCGTTCTTAAAATGCTTAGTCAATCAAGATTATAGTGAAATTTACTTCAGGTAATAAAAATGACAATTTATGCACCAACTACAACATGAACTAAAGCAGGTGTTTTGTTTATAGCCAGAAATTAGCTATTACTTTGGCTCAAGGGCATATAGCTGGTATGGTGATTTTTGAATAGGTAGGTATGGCTTCCATAGACTCATGTTTGAATGCTTGGTCCACAGGGAGTGGCACCATTAGGAGGTGTGGCCTTGTCAGTGTAGGTGTGGCCTTGCTGGAGGAATTATGTCACTGTGGAGGCAGGCTTTGAGGTCTTAGACACTCCTACACCTAGTGTGGCACACAGTCTCTTGCTGCCTGTGGAAAAAGATGTAGAACCCCCAGCTCCTTCTCCAGCACCATGTCTGCCTGCTCACTGCATAACACCATGATGATTATAGACTAAATCTCTGAAACTGTAAGTCATACCCATTTAAATGTTTTCCTTTATAAAAGATGCCATTGCCATGGTCATGGTGTCTCTTCACAGCAAGAAACCCTAACTAAGACAGCAGGAATAACTGAATTTTTCACATACATTATCTTTCTGAAATGTACAAAATTCAAAATCAATTTTAAAACCAGGTCTTCAGCCTTAGAAACAAATGCCTTCCAAAATGTTAAGAAAGAACTATCCAGGGAGAAAATTAGGGCAGTTGGTAATAATTCCATGTACTAGGCCAAAAATACAAACGCAAAGTCAGTATCTATCTAGTATGTTCTCGAACTATGCTACAAACATTGTGACAGATTTAAAAAAAAAATTGAAAAGTGCCTGCTGCTAAACCCGACAATTGTGTGCAAAATGACTTCCACAAGTTGTCTTCTGAACAGAACATATTTTCCATAGTCCTCATCCAAATTAATGAAAATATAATAAAACATGAATGTCTGTTGAATTTCTAGCAATCTATTCAGTTGAGTTCTACAAGGCAGACTTGGATATCTGAGAACTTATGATATGGAAGTCGATTTAAATCAGTACACAAGTAGCACTGCCCACATAGAGAAGAGATGTTAAATAGTTAAAAAACTGAATAATCTACTGAGTTAACTGAAGAGGTGATCTGTATATTAGTAGGTAAACTGAGAAGTTAAAACATCTTACCTGGCAGTGGTGGTGCACACCTTTAATCCCAGCACTAGGGAGGCAGAGCAATTTCTGAGTTTGAGGCTAGCCAGGTTTACAGAGTGAGTTCCAGGTCAGCCAAGGCTACACAAAAGTCCTGTCTCAAAAAACCAGCCAACCAGGCGCGGTGGTGTAGGCGCTCACCTTTAATCCCAGCACTAGTTCCAGGATAGGCTTCAAAAGCTACAGAGAAACCCTGTCTCGAACAACAACAAAAAACAAAAAAACAAACAAAAATGTCTGGGTTGCCTCGCCTAACCTTGGTGCAGAGGGAGGAGCTTGGTCTTACCTCAGCTTGATGTGCTATGCCTGTTGACTCCCATGAGAGGCCTACCACTTTTTGAGTGGAGATGAGGGGAAGTGGATGTGGGGGGTGAGTAGAAGGGAGGTGGGGGGGGGACAGGAAGAGGGAGGGAAAGTGGCCGGTCAGTATGTAAAAATTTAATTTAAAAAAAAAAAAAAGGCCACATTTTGAGAGTCTAATGTCCCTTTTCTGTGTACCTTGAGTAATGGCTCTTTAGGTTCATATATTAATTTTAAATACATGATTGGATTGTAAAGTCTTTTTGAGTACAGAGTCCTTGTCTGATCAATCTTTAGAAGGGTTTTGGATTTGAGAATACATGTAAATGGTTGTAAATTAAATTAGCCCTCACAAGGTAAACCTGTGTCTGGTAGTACAAGGATCTCTCATTCTGCACAATAACTGTAAATTCTTCTGTAATGCTAGCTAGAAACTACTCTTAAAGTAGGGAAAAGATGGAAGATCTTCATCATTTGGGAGTTTGACTTTTTCTGCTTTATTATTGATTGATTGTTTTTTTGAAAGAGGGTTTCTCTGTAGGTTTGGAGCCTTGACCTCAAACTCAGAGATCCACCTGTCTCTGCCTTCTGAGTGCTGGGATTAAAGGCGTGCACCACAACTGCCTAGCGCTGCTTTATATTTCTGTGTGTATGTTTGTACCCTTTCAATTCAGAGCTGGAGTTAAAGGCAGTTATGAGCTCACCCAACGTAAATGCTGTGTGCTGAGAACAGAACTCAGGACCTGGAAAATTTCTGATTTATTTTTGTTTTTTGTTTTTTGTTTTTTTTTTTCAGATTAAAGTAGCTGTCAACCTAGAGTAGAATACTCTGACTCTGGGTTAATATTATCTATTAAACTTTATCTTTTGGCACCTACTGTGGTGACAAAGGTCTGTTATTCCAGCACTCAGGAGACAAAGGCAGGAGGATCTTGAGTTCTGTAGACAGCTTGAACTATATATAGCAAGACCTCATTAACAACCCCAAGGGCTAGGATGTGACTCAGTGGTTTTAAAAAAACAGCACCAGCAAAAAACAGGGTTTTGAATTTGAACCTTAGCCCCAAAACTAAACAAAATAATTTTTCATTCTTTGCCTCCTTAATGCAAATTCTCTCTTGGAATTAAGCTCATTTTCTTCCTTTACCTTTATAAAATAACAAAAAATAAGGAATTGTGAAGAAAAATGCTTAGAAATCACATTTATTATGTAAAGAATACATACTGTGTATAACAGAGTGGTTTGATGTACCCATCATTTAACTTCAGTAACTGGCAACCTTTTGATAGTATTTTTATATCTGTCTTTTATAACTCTTGATCCCACCCCAATTTACTCAGAAATACCTCTTCAGTATCCATCTTTAGAAGTTTCCTGTTTATTTTGTTTTGATTTGATTTGAGTCAGGGTTTCCCTGAGTAACAGTCCTAGCTGTTCTGGAACTAGCTCTTGTAGACCAGGTTGGCCTCAAACTCAGAGATCTACTTGCCTCTGCCTCCCAAGTGCTGGGATTAAAGGCTTGTGCCACCACTCCCCAGCCATGCGGCCATTTTTTAATAAAAAATAAATATACATATTAGAGGTAATAGGTATTATTTACTAATTATGCATTTTGCTTAACTTGACATTTTTGGAAATACAGTATATCTAGTTGGTATATTCAATCCTTGTGGCAGTATAATTCTAATCGATGTCTAATCAAGTAACTAACTCAGGTGCTCTCATATTCCTCCTCTGACTCATTAGTGCTACAACTTGGAATTTATGTCATACCTTAAAGGTGTCTCTATAGACTCGATGGTTAAAGGAATGGTACCAAAGTTAAGAGAAAAACCTTCCACAACACAAGCGACAGGTGATGGGAAGCAATCAGAAGACAAACTAAGTACACTACAAAGAGTTAAGAAAAAAGACGAGGAATCTAAAACTATTCTGAAGAATTATAACCACATCCCCAAATCTGGAGTTTACACAAATCAACATTATACTTAATACTATGCACTTGTATTTTCTAATACTTTAAAAGACTTTTTGTTTAGGGTAGAAAATGAACTGGTCTCTGGTGTTAAAGACTGGTATCAGCAAGTGTGGTCATGTATCGGGAATATGTGACTCTTCCCCAAGAACTAACAAGTTTGAAAGCTTATTGTCATTAAAAAGAAAGAACAGTTAAAAAAAAAATTCCACCCTCTTTCCAATGGTTTCAATTTTTTAAGAATGTTAGTTTACTTTTAGTATAGATCCTTTTTAATGGTGGCTAATATAAGTGAATCCACAGAAGAGTCCTTATTTTACATTAATTCTCATTTAGAATATTTTCAAAATTCTAGGACATAACAACTTTTGAGGTCAGAAGACGGGTAGTTCCTGGCTAAAGAGAAATGCTCTAAGAGTTCTGGAACTGAAAAGGAAAGAAACCAAACCATGGGCTAGATGTGTTCAGCAGCAGAGCAATTGTGTAGTATGTGTGGTTGAAATCCTGGGTTCAATCCTCAGTACTAAAAAAAAAAAAAAAAAAAAAAAAAAAAAAAGGGGGGGGAACAAATAGAGACATAGGACAAACATACATCCAGCATGCATACCTTAAGCCATGGGTGGTGGCATACACCTTTAATTACAGCAAAAGAAGCAGATCTCTGTAACTTTGAGGCAAGGTTGGTTTACATAGTAAGTCCCCGGACAGTTAAAGCTACATAGTGAGACCCTGTCTCAAAAATGCTGGGGGAGAGGGGTGTAGAGATGGCTTGGTGGTTAAGAGCACTAGTTGCTCTTTTAGAGGACCCCATTTCAGTTCCTAGCACTTACATGGCAACTCACATCTATCAATTCCAGTTCCAGGGCTTCTGACACCTTCTTCATACAGACACATCAAAAAAAGAACACCAGCTGGGCGGTGGTGGCGCATGCCTTTAATCCCAGCACTCGGGAGGCAGAGGCAGGCGGATCTCTGTGAGTTCGAGACCAGCCTGGTCTACAAGAGCTAGTTCCAGGACAGGCTCCAAAGCCAAAGAGAAACCCTGTCTCCAAAAAACAAAAACAACAACAACAAAAAAGAACACCGAAGTCCAGTATGAAATTACTTAAGATTAATCGCAAACAGAAACTTAGTCTAAGAGATATTTTACTACAGCCGTGATATTCCAAAGGTGCCACTCAAGCTCCCATGTACCTTGCTCTGTTTCATGTTTAACCCAAGCTGTGGCATCTAACAGTAGATTAAACTCCTTGCTCAACAACTTAGTTACAAATTACACAACTGTGAGCTAATTAACACCTGAATCTAAATTTCTAAAGTAGGAGTTCTGAAAACTCATGCTTCAGGATTGACAGGTGAAAATGTGGAGAGCCCTTCAAGCATTGCTTGAGTAATAGCAATATCCGCCATTTGTTTCACCTCTAACCTTCTTACCCTATTCTCCAAAAATCTGATTATATTTGAAGCTAAACCTAGAGGAAACTAGGTCTATTTCATTTCTAGTCTTTACACAATTAATTCAAGTTGTTAAGATCTTACATGTCTACTGTCAGTGGTCTCAGCAGTCAAGGCATTTTGCTTCAGCAGATTAGTATGTCTTAAAAATTGCAAGTCCAATTATTTCAGGCTCAGCCTACACCCAACACAGGCAGGCAAGTAAAAAAAAAAACAACCCTGACCAGGATGCAGGAAGGAATATAATTATAATCTGCTTTTACTAAAAGTTAACATAACAGATACAATCTTAGATTCGCTATCATTTATAGTGTAATGTACTTGGTACAAGTGACATGCTAGTAGATTAGAATTTCAAATGAAGTCATATGCTAACAGTAACCATTTTGAAGGATGCTGATCTATGAAATAGTGTAAATTTAATCCAACTTAATTTGCCAAACATAAAACAGGCATAAACCACTTCATAGTTTCAGGGACACGGAGATAAAATAAGAACTCATCTTAAATTTTCTCTTTTGTTTTGCACTAAGGAGGACAAGTAAAATGAAGACCCGCCTCAATTTCTAAGTCATTCTCTTAGCACATCATCTAGGATCAAGCAATGTAAACATACGGATGAGAAATTCAATCAGACTTCTAACACACTGGTATTCAGAGTTCTTGCAAAGTTACAAAAGTCCCAACCACTCCTTATTCCAAGCAAAATATAAACTTTATCTCTTGGGTTGTATCTACATTTTATTTAGAGTCCTAACAGCAACCAGTTACATGTGACTAATTTAATTTCAATAAAATGGAAGGTAGGGTAGGGGTTGGGGGGCAAGCACTATCTTCCATCTGCAACACTGTAGCTATTACTAGGCATCTGCTGTACCAGCTACCAGCTGCCATGAGCAGGCCTGGTAGGCTACAACAGCCAAGTTCTGAGCATGAACTATGAGCGGCTGCATGCCAATGGAAGCCAGGTGTCCAGGCACTGATGGAGTTCTTATAGCAGGCCAGCCTCCCATGCTCTGACACGACATGCTATTCAGGATAAATATCTGTACCACAATAGAAAACAGCAGGTACAGCTGCTGCACTTCAGGTCTGCCAAAGATGCCTTTGTGTACCTAGGGAGCACAACTGTGGAGCCTGGCAGTGTCATGGCACTGAGGACTGATTCTATTGGATGACCATAATGTTCCAAGGAAACCTCATCAAAGTACAGTGCCACCTACTAGGATGGACAGTGACATGTAAAAAAACATTCATTAGGTAACACAGATGTCCCACTTGATGATTAGGGCTAGATACTCACTATGTGACAGAAGGTGAGAAGGCTCAAGAAAATAGCTCACACTAGGGAAATAAGAGCATCTGACTAATGACAAGGGACTAAAGACACCTGTGGTAGTGGACAGACTGATACATGGTAAGAAATCCCCTTAGGAAAACCACCCCTCAAATCACTATGACAAACTAGATCCTAAGGACAGGTGTCCCATCTCAGTTGATGAGCTAAAGACTCCTCAAGAATACCTACCATACGGTTCTAAGGGGCATAGTCCACACTGTACCAGATTTTTCTTTGTGCCACCAGCTCACAAAAAAATGACATGGAGACTTATTACGTGAAAGCTCGGCCTATAGCTTAGGCTTGTCCCACTAGCTCTTATAACTCAAGTTAACCCATTTATATTCATGTATGTTTTGTCTCGTGGCTTTTTACCTCTCTTCCATCTTGCACCTTCTGTTTCTCCTCTGGGTCCTCTGGCGTCTGTCTCACACTGCCATTCATCTCCTCCACCCCACCCCCAACCCCGCCCGCCTACCCAGAAGTCTAACTCCCACCTAACCTCTTCCTGCCTAGCTACTGGCCATTCAGCTCTGACAATCATAAGACACCATGGCAAAGACATATCTTTACAGGGTACAAAAAAATTATTCCACAACACCATACCCTCAGGGGGTTAAACCTGGGGGTGTATTTTCTTCCCTATTAAAAGCCCAATATGATAAACAGCCACCATATTGACAGTAGAGAATAGGATTTTGCTATCTAGAAACTTGGGATCAAAACATTCTACTGTGTGACCTCTGCATAGTGGCAATTGAGAATTCCTTGTCTAAATGACTCTAGTTTGTGTAAGGAAAAGAAAGAAAGAAAGAAAGAAAGAAAGAAAGAAAGAAAGAAAGAAAGAAAGAAAGAAAGAAAGAAAGAAAGAAAGAGAAGGAAATCCTTGTCCTGACTCCCTACCTAGCATCCTGATTCAACTGTTGAAGATGAAGCATTTTCCTGTGTGGTATACTCTACACAAATGGGTTACCACAAAGTAGACTAGTTCTGCACAATGTCCCTGGAAAGTCAATGCCTAAATCTACAAATGATACTCAACTGAAGTATAAGTCTACTTCTGGAGCTAGGCAAATGAATTCCATTTTTACTAACTCATCCTCTTCCTTTAAAAACTACACTTAAAGTTAAAATGCTTTACTCTTGCCTCCATATCTCTGTAGCATATATGACTCATTTTCACCAGGACATCCCTACATTGCAAATGTTTCTCCTTGCCTAGGAGGTAGATTCACCTAATCTGAACATGTACCTTATCAAGCCAACTCAATCTAGGGTAAACCTGTTCCTGCAGGCTTGTCCTCCTCTGCTTCCATTAACTGAGCTCTTAATGCCTGGATAACAGAGATAACTAACTTCCAGTCTGCCTATACTACACACAAGGGTCCACAGCTCAGTCTAAACTGCCTTTGATCCCAATAGTCAGGGTCTTCAAACAGCCCCAAACCCACAGTTTGTCTGGCCATAAAGGTATCAAGATGTTAACATGTTTCTTCATTTATTCCATTGATGATCCCACCAAGAGGCCTTTCTTTGAGGCATTATGAATGACTGCTGAAACATTCAGGTCATTCTCTGGGACACTAGTGAGCTATAACTTTAAAAAAAAAAAAAAAAGAAGAAGAAGAAGAAGGAGAGAGCCCCTTCCTCATTATTACAATCTTAAGGAAGCACAAATACTGCACAAGTAATGAGTCCCAGCCATAGTGCATGGGGTGGGGATGGGAGTTTGTGCGTGAGAAATATAGCCTTAAGTAGCTACAATCTTAAGGAAGCACAAATACTGCACAAGTAATGAGTCCCAGCCATAGTGCAGGGGGTGGGGATGGGAGTTTGTGCGTGAGAAATATAGCCTTAAGTAGCTAAGTTACCACAAATCTAGTTTTAGAATTTGCACTAAAACCAGAATTATAGAACTTAACAAGATTATGATGATCCGTCAATTTATCTTATTCTTGTCAGCAATTTGATATGGGGGATATATTAGCACCAGGATAGTTGTCCACTTTTGAGGTTTGTTTGTTTTATTTTTATTTTTGTTGCGGACAGGTTTAGCTATGTGGCTCAGGTTGGCTCAAAATTGCAATCCCTCTGATTCTGCCTCCCAAATTCAAGGGCTTATTTTATACAACTTTGAACTTATAGATGAGGACTTTGGAGTAACTTGTGACATGCTGAAGGCTATCTAGCTAAGAATGGTTGATCTAAGACTATCTGAAGTCCAGAATCTCTCTTTGACTGATGAACATGTGATGTGGACTATAAACATCTTTCATTCTTTTTTTTTCTTTTTTTTGGTTTTTCGAGACAGGGTTTCTCTGTGGCTTTGGAGCCTGCGCTGGAACTAGCTCTTGTAGACCAGGCTGGCCTCGAACTCACAGAGATCCGCCTGCCTCTGCCTCCCAAGTGCTGGGATTAAAGGCGTACGCCACCAACGCCCGGCTCTTTCATTCTTTCTAAAAGCATGAGGCTCAACAGTTCTACTCCACTGGCTCTGAAACTTCAGTATGCATCAGATCACCTAGAATTCTGCTTAAAACAGATTGGAGTAATGTGGGTCTAGGCAAGGCCCAAGAAATTCTATTTCCAACAAGTTCTTAGACAATGCTAATGCAGCTGATCAGTCAGGAAACCATATTCCAAGAACTATCACTGTTCTAATCATATTCTTCCACTCAAATCGACAACATTACTAACTCAAGACCCCAACTTATTTAATGACCTCTATAGACTGGATCTTCAGTATTCTGCTGTTTACTTATAGTCCTCCCCTTAACCATTGTAGAGCTGGAGAGATGGCTCATCAGTAAGAACATTTGCTGCTATCCCAGAGGATCAAAATTTGGTTCCCAGCATCCGCCTTTGGTAATATCAGCTCTAGGGGATTCCACATCCTCTTGCTTCAGAGGGCATTTTTACACACATGGCATAGACAGACAGACATAAACGACAGGCATAAACATAAGGAAAAATGATATTTTTAAATGAAACAAACTCTAGTTCTCTGAGCTCTAGCCAGCCATTCTATCCAAAAAGAGGACTTTAAGATTAAATGGCTTATTAAATATGGAAAGAGAAGGACGAAGATCCTGGTAAGACACAGTAAAGGTAGTTAATTATCTCTAATAGGTAAATCCTCAATGAAAGATAAAATTTATCTTTATAAATAAACTTGGGATTCATAAAGCCCAGGTTTGCCTCAAACTATAAAGGCAAGGATAGCTTTGAACTACTGATTTTTCTTTCTCCATTTTCATGTATTGGTATTATAAGCATGCACCACCACAAATGATACTGCTATTTACTTAAATGGCAATGAAGTTGTGGCACTAAACTTTTATAAATGTACACTGAAAAAACAATGTTCCAGCCAGGCGGTGGTGGCACACGCCTTTAATCCCAGCACTCGGGAGGCAGAGGCAGGCGGATCTCTGTGAGTTAGAGACCAGCCTGGTTCCAGACAGGCTCCAAAGCTACAGAGAAATCCTGTCTCAAAAAACCAAAAAAAAAAAAAAAAAAAAAAAAAAAAAAGGAAAAAAGAAAAAAACAATGTTCCGATCTTTAAAAAAAAGTCATTTAGACTATAGGCAACTAAAACCACTGAGAGAGGGTCTCTCTCTCTCGAAATGACCCCCCCACCATTGATTGGCTATCTATCACAAAGTGGTCAGTTCTGAAATCATATATACACAAATAACATACACACATGCATGCAAGCACAAACCCTTGTGTAAGCCTTGTAGCTTGACTAACAGAGTATCTTAATCTAAAGAAGCAAAATACACTTCCTAGCCAATTAAAATAGTGAGGTTTAACAGGAACCTCCATTTCTCTTTATGGGCCACCAGCACCATGTGGGCTTCTTAAACACACACTAACAGATATTCTGTATGGTATATATAGCATCAACTTCTAGAAGCAGGACTAGGACCATATCATGTGATATATGTCTGCAAAGCACTCCCACCTTACAAGACTTAAGGTAAAATATTAAAGCTACACTTCACAGGTGAAGACTAGACTTGGTACTGAAATAAAGCTCTATTACCTAGTTCAAAGATTAAGCTGTTCAGCAAATGCTCAAGAACGCAAATTTGAGTTCCCTGAAACTCTCTGCATCTATACTCAGCAGTGGGTAAAAACCTATTTACCTTATGCATTAGAAAGACTGATGTGAAAAAAAAAAGTGGTATAAGATTTAAACATAACTCTACTGTGCATTTTCTCACACACTGAAGTCAACACAATCATACAGCATTAAGATTCATCTTCCTAGTTTTTCACATATATTTTAAGAACCACTTTTCCATGACAAACCTTTTGTAGGCTTTAAGAACTTCTTAAAATTAAACCCATTCTATAATTGCCAGTTACTATAACCTACTTTCAACTTAATTATTAATTTTGTAGTCTGAGCCCATTTGATAAATGGTGTAAGGTCTCAAAGATCTATTAGGTTTAATCTAATGGACACTAGTGAAACACTCCTAAATCATTTGTATTTCCTTTGAGTAGAGTTTTAAAAATAAATTTAAACCAATTCAATATTTAGCAATAACTAGACTTATGAGTCACTGTGGAAATTTCTTGACTACGTAATATTTTTCACTATCTCGCAAATACCTATCTTCTCATACATGTACTTTTGGTCCCAAATTCTTTAATATAAGCTTAAATTTAGGGGTTGTTTTGTTTTTGTGGTACTGGAGACTGAACCTAGAGGCTTGCAAATACTAAGCAAGTGCTATGCTGAGCTGTATGTATTGACAGTCACATATATACACACATATACATACATGCATACAGAAGCAACTCTGAAATGAAGAGTGCAAAACCAGTCAATAGCTGCAGGGTGGGTGAAATGGTTATGGCATGTAACACAGGTGTACACTATGAGGGAGAGGGTCTCTGAGTACATGAGCAGCTAAAGGGAGTGAATGAGCTGACACAGAGAAGCAAAGTCTCTACACTGGTCCTTGAGGTCTTTTATTTCCTTAGGCTCAACTAGTCACAGAGAAATGAAATCAGAGGGGTAAAGAAGCAGCCACTGTCACCATGTGGTATTCTGAGCCATCAATCTTAAGCTTGTATTTGAGGAATGTGGCTATGTCTGAGCACAGATGTATACTGACTAAAGACCACAGTAGACTAGCTGGAGGTGGAGTTTGCATGTAGAGCTGCCCTCATCCTTGTTGCTGAAACTGGCTTATAAGATCTTGATGTGTTTGTCAGTGAGACTGGTCTGGAAGTGGTATATGTGCTTGAGCACCCCCACAGTGCAATTAGAGAAAATATATCTTGTCTCCAGGCTGAACTCATTCTGGGATCAACAAGCTTGTGCTCTTCTTTTGATAACATACCAAAGGCTCTGGTATCACCAAGCAGGCACCTTTTGCTCTCAGCATATCACCAAGACTGTCAAAAGGACAGCAATGCTAATAGCTTGATTCATGGTGCCAAATGCTCTATCTTGGATTCTGGGCTTTGGTTCTTGGTGGTTACAGCCTTGTTTGGAAGCACCACCGTCTTCTTTCATTTTTATTTAAAGACAATGTTTCACTAAATTGCCCAGGTTGGTATGTAACTCACTTGATGATCCTCTTGCCTCAACCTTCTGAGAAGCTCAAGAACAGGCCTGAGCTTGCTTACTTACGATACTCTTATTCCCCAAATCACTATTTCACAGGAGGCTGAATTAGCCACTTTAAGCAAGATATGGAAAAAAGATTAAGTCCCAGGTGTTTTCAGTCTTTAAGTTCAAAAATGTTTTGTGTGTATTGGGGGAGAAATAGTGGCCTTTAAAAAATATGCTGATAAGGCATGTTGACTTTCATGGTTTAAAAAAACCCAAAAACACACAAATGGCCTTTCATTTATTAAGTGTATTCAAAATCTGGGCATCTTTAATTGAAAACTCACAGTTCTAGTAAAAAGTTGAAAAATTAGTCACATCAATGGATTGGTCTTCATTTTTCAGCCTGTCTTCTCAATTGCTCTAAGAAATTAATTAGGCCTTAAACTTATTCTTAAAAAAGCAGAACAGGGCTGGAGAGATAGATCAGTGGTTAAAAGCACAGGCTGCTCTTACAGAGGAAAGGACTGGAGTTTGAGTTCTGGCACCTACATCAGGTGGCTCACCACCAGCTCAGGGGGGACCCAATGCTTCTGACTTCTATGGACATCTGCACTTGTACACACACACCGAGAGATATACACGATCAAAAAACAAAAAATTTTTAAAAGGAAGAAAAGCAGGAACTTGGGACATATTTAGTTCAAAAACAGATATAGAGACCATTTTATTTTATGGTGAGTGACTCCTTTTACAATGGGAAGATGGGTACAGAACAGGAAGCTCAATTAAGACAAGGAAAGGATGTAACCAACTCTAGTTATAAGCTACAAATATAATGTATAAATGACAGGATGATTTAAAACATTAGCAGGAAATACTAGTGAGGAATAACACCAATAACAGCACTACTACAAATCTAACATTGATAAAGATCTCCTGGGGCATGGTGGCACATGCCTTTAATCACAGCACTCATGAGGAAGAGGCAGCCTGGTCTACATAGTGAGTTCGGGGTCAGTCAGGGATACATAGTGAGGCCCTATCTCAAACAAAAACAACATGCAATCTCACTGAAGTTTAAATATTATGAATATGAACCTTCACATTCTTATATAATCTGGAATAGTTTAAGAAACAGAAAATGTCTAGCTGAGAAAACCAGGGGCCAGGACAAGTTTCAGAGTGAGAAAGAGGACTTACCTAGATTTTTTCTGAATTCTCTAATTTCTTACTATAGCAGCTCTTTTTCACTACCAACTCTCTAACAATCCAGTTCCAGTCTTAATACCAAAGAATCTTAGTTATCTAATAGTCCAGGTGCACGGAGTCCAGCAGATATTAAAGGTCAGACTGTGACCTCTCTCTGTACTAATAAGCTTACTGTTACAACCTGAGTTTCTAGAATCCGCACCAAGGCAATTTTATCAAAATAGGGAGGTGAGAATGGAAAAAGTATAAAAAGTTTTTATGCTGGCCTCCGATTCTCCATAAACCTACATGATCTCTATTACTTCCACTCAATTCAGATTTAAAAAGTGTTTTAATAAGAACTCTTAATTAGCTCTCCTCCTTCCACATCCACTGTTAATCAGGAGCTCAACTACAAAGAAATATAGGAGACAACACAAAAAGAAGGGTAAACTTGGGTTTTTGCATTTTTTTTTTTAATAGGCTTTCTCCATGTAGCCCTGGCTGTCCTGGAACTTGATCTGTAGACAAGGTTGGCTTTGAACTCAGAGATCCACCTGCCTCTGCCTATCAAGTGCTGGGATTAAGGGTGTATGCCACCACCACCTGGCTAAATTAAAGGTTAGTCTTAACAGCTGATATAAACTTGCCAGATCAGTCTCCTGCCAATCAGTAATATGTCTGTAAAAAAGTTTATCACTACGCATTCAGAAATGGTAGCAAGGTTAAAATATGAACATTTATTATGTCTCAAAAAGATGTATTAGTCTACTGTAGTTCAAGTGTGGTGTAACACTCAGGAGACAGGAGGATCTGAGTTCAAGACCAGCCTGGACTACACAGAGTAACGTTCTGTCTCAAAACAAAACATTTCAATACATAGAACCAAGAAAACTGGGTAGTGCAACAAGAAACAACAATATAAAAAATATTGGGACCAAGATTTGGTTAGTTCTTACTCTTAAAAAAAAAAAGAAAACCTACCTGGGCTTGGTACACACCCTTAACCTCAGCACTTGGAAGGCAGAGGCAAGTGGATCTCTGTAAATTTGAGGGTAGCCCGATCTACATGGTGAGTTCCAGAGCAATCAGGGCTATGTAGAAACACTGTCTCAAAATAAACAGACAAACCTGGGGTCTGTGAGATGGCTCAGCAGGTAAAGGATTGCGCAGCCAAGCCTCACAACCTGAGCCCACATGGTGAAGAACTGATTCAGGCAAGTGTCCTCTGACTAGATGTCACACTGTGGCTGTGAACTGTATACACACACACAACCTATGTGTGCAAGCAAACACACAAAGCAAAAGTATTACATATTACAAAAACAAAGAAAAAACTAGGAAGCTATTACAATTCCAAAGTTGCCTCTTAAGCTTGTTCTATGTAACAAAGGCAGGTTAACACTGTCTACCTCAACACAGTTCCTTGTATTTATCTAGATTAATCTCTGGTTACTTCAATCTACAAAAACAAGCAAAAATGTTGATTTAAAATGGGGGGGTGCATAATAACAACAACAAAATAAAATTGGGGATTAGTATTCTGGTAGAGATGCATATAAAAAATACTACATGTTTCAAATCTCAAGGATGGTACATAGAGGTGAAGATGGTAGGAAAGTGAATATAACTAGAAATAGGAAAACAAATTAAAGATGAGTTCCTACCATGAAGAAGTAAAAACTGAAGTTGCTTTTTTACCAACATTTTGAGATGCTAAGTAACACATTTTGATACAGGCAGTCTAAGTCAATGGTACTATAATCTGTATGTACTCCAGAAGTATTACTTGAAAACATGTACTTACAATATTTCTTAAACATATGCAAGGTGCCATATTAAACAATACCTACTTGTCATTTCATCAAACTATGAAACATTTCCTCTAACACTGCCAAAATACTTTATGGGTCATATATATCTGCCTTTTAAAAAAATTTTTTCTGAGACAGGGTTTCTGTGTAGTCCTAGATGTCCATGAACTCCATCTGTAGACCAGACTGTAGTCTTGAACTCACAGGGATCGCCTGCCTCTGCCTCCCAAGTGCTGGGACTAAAGTGCCACCACTGCCTGGCACATGGGTTTCTGCTTTAAACATTTTCTTTCCTAATCAAGTCTTGGCCACTGTACTGCCCTCCACCCTTCTTCACTCCCTTCTAATGTGCCCAGGCCCACATTATCAGCATTGCACACTACCAGCACCTAGATAGCCATGAGGAAGAGTGGAGTTTGAAAAAAAGCTAATTCTTCCAAATGATGGCTTCAGTTTTAGAGTCCCTATTTCAGCTACTGGCCTGAAGCCACAGAAGTAGAAAGGTGCTTCTCAAACTTCCAATTTACAAAGAAACAAAATAGAGACAGACACTCCTCCATTTACTATGAAATCTTCCCTTAAACACAACACTCTATTGACTAAATCTGGAACTTCTACCCTAAATTCAACACCTGAAGGTGATTTCTCAATTGTTTGCTCAAATGCCTTTATTTTGCAAAGTTAGTAGATTAAAAGTAATCAAGGTATAATCAGATAATTTAAACCACAGAACACAGAATTTCACTCAAGGACTCCAACTTTTAGATGCCAACAAGTATGTTTTACCATTCCTTCAAGCTGTTTTTGTTTTAAACAAAAGCAAACAAAAAAAGAAATAAAACACAAACCACCTCTAGGTTTGACACCAAATGCTTATTGCTAGTATTTGCGGTCTCAAGGTAAATTACACCTACAAAGTAATTAACTTGTAATTCATTTCACTGTGAACCTAGAACTTTTAGAGTCCAACATAGTTTCATAGGAGAAAGATGCAATCTCTCACACAACATGTTTCTGGGGAAATGACTGAGTTTGAAGAAAGTCAATTTTACTATTGAAAATCTGTAATGTACATTATGCACTCATGCCCAACTTGTAAGAATAATATAATTTCAGAATAATGTGGTCTTGTAAAATGACATGCATTCAGAAAGAATGACAAGAACACTTCCCATACCATAACCAACAAAAAACAACTGTTGCTGTAATTAATATAGTTTTTCTAACATTTTACAGATTGAAAAAGATTTTTTAATGCCACACAGCAAAAACAAACAAACAAAACCTAACAATCTATTTTTGGCATATATAAGGCTTAAAAATAGGTTAACTATAAGATTTCCTGCCACTCACACAAATAGCTATTACTTAACTATTCCCAGAATAAACTTTCAAAATTTTTCAAACTTTCAAAATCCATTATTTTTATGCTTGTAGGAAAGACTCAACTTACCCACCCCTGGGCTATGATTTACGTTAAATTTGGGGAACAACTTTGGGTTATCTTCCATTTTACAATATCTACTTAACCAAAGAAAAGTCGAAGTTAAAAGGTTAGAAATAGTACCCAGTTTTGTCTTTTAAACCATGAGGTCCTTTTCTGATTTCTTCAGTAACTCTTGGATTTAACGGAATACCCAGGCTAAAATCTGTGAGATCTGATAAGCTCCAAGATAGTAGCATTTCAAAATTTCAAAAAAGGTCCATCAAGGAGTCTGGCTGCAGTGTAAAAAGAAATACCTCACTGGAGTCTAATACTTAAATGTGTCCAAACTGAGTCTAAAGGTTTCCAGACTTCATTCGGAAAGACCACCAGTTTTCAGCTTTAAAATACGATGAGCCTGGGGCTGGAGAGATGGCTCAGAGGTTAAGAGAACTGACTGCTGTTCCAGAAGTCCTGTGTTCAATTCCCAGCAACCACATGATGGCTCACACCCATCTATCTGGTGCCCAGGACACTATATACATAATAAATTAAAAAACTTTATGATGAGCATTTCAGATCCACATCATGAGCCTTCTCATTGCCTACCTGAACTCATACCCAACAGACAGCAAGCACACCTTTTCAAAATTAAGCCAATTAAGCCTACCCAGAATCAACACATGATGCCAAATCATAGTATGATGGAGTTGAGTAGTCAGTTTACTTTGATGCAGGAAGAGAAGGAAGCTCCCAAACTCCAGTAAGACAGGCAGTAACTTTAAGTCTTTGAAAATAGAAAAGGATTACCAGCACCTTAAGCTGATGTTATCAACATTACAGCAAGGCATCCTGTGCAGTACTGTAATAATGACTCAGCCTCACTACGGTTAGTTAGTGCTACTGACAAAGGGAATAGCTTTCATTCAGGTGAAGGGGAAGTATGAAGTATGGGCTATGTTCCTAAAATTCCTAGCTCATTGTTAATATCTTATATACAAATATACTACACAAATAACATTTTCACAGCAGTTGAGTATGGCCCAGAATGTTCTAAATTTCACCAACAGGTTGTAATTTTTAAGTACTGTAAAGAATGAGCTCCCCAGCAGGGGAAAAGTAGTGTATATCTTACAGAATTTAGGCAAGCAAAATAAGGAATATGTGGTTATGGTTTTACTTTGTAAACTTGCAGCTAATTTGCATGATAGCTCAAGATCACTTAAAATCATATTTAAATAAATATTCTCTCACTATAGGATCAATTAAGAAGTCAGGATATAAAAAGTCCTTTTTAAAATTGTCTTTCATATTTACATGCTCAATCACAAGTTAACAGTGTATTGCTTGATAGAGCAAGCAGTTACTGAAACTACATGTAGACAATACCCACAAAGGTAATCAATCACTACAGCATCTCCTTACGGTGGGAGACACTTAAAGTGTTTTGTCATCAAGGTTTTGGTAAGGAATAAATGGGGTGCCACAGATTACTGCCTCCCTTTACGCATCAAAACAGGAAACTTCATTTCTTCAAACCTACTGTATGGAGGCTAGGTTCATGGCTTTAGAGTGTAATCAGTTTCCTATCTGTCAAATGGAGATTAAAAATACCTAATTCATAAGGTTCTTATAAAGAGTAAGTTAGATGAACCAAGAAAAGAGTTGAGGTGTAAGTCCGACAGTTAAGTGCTCAATAAATATTAAACATCATTGCTGGAAAATGTTAATCTATTCTAAAAGTTAACAGAGGCAGTTTAATTTGCTCTCTATAAAAATGCAAAGATAACATACCAAGTCCATAACCATGCACATATTCAGTGGCTCCTTTCTAACATTTAGATGAGAACTATGAAGTTAAACTTGAGGGAAAAGGCTAAATACATCACCTACCAGACCCAATTAAAAAGCAAATACTTTATTATTAAATTCTTACCTTCCTTCAGAGAGCTTAAAACCACCTCTTATACTTTATTATTAAATTCTTACCTTCCTTCAGAGAGCTTAAAACCACCTCTTAAATCCACACTTACTGAATTCTTTGCCCCCTTTCCAAAGAAGCATATCTATATAAGATGGCTTTCTCAATTAAAAAGGTCTCATCTCTCTCTCTTTTAAAACCTGATAGGATGGACAAACACACCTAAGAAACAAACCAACCCCTGTCAATTCTCAGCACCTAGTCTTGTAAAACACCCTTGCCCAGTCACCTCTGAGAAATTTCCCCACCCTCAGATAAAATTAAGTCCTTTATGTTCCCAAAGCATTTTGGGTACACATAATGCTACAGAACCTACCTTGTAATTAACTGATTATGACTCCCCCAATAGGATGAATTGAGAGCAAGACAGAGATGTGGTCAAAGGTTCAATTCTAGCATGGTATATATTAGGTGCTCAAGAAAAGCTATGCTTTACTTAGATTCTCTCCGGACTCCTATCTCTTTTTGGATGGCTGTTCTCAGTTGGGCAGGCCAATACCATAGACTGCTGTACCAGAAAACCTACTTCTTAACGGCTTCTCCCACTAAAGTTCCCCAGAACACAAACTCTATTAAACACGATTATGTACCAAATCAGAGGGAATTTCCAACATACTACAATGGGATTGTTGGAAAGCCCATACATATGAGTTTTCTTACTGGAGTAGTGGGAGGAAGACACCCACCAACACATTCTTTACAGGGTAGTTTTAGTGAAAATATCTAAAAAACAAATGACTGGAAAGGGCTCAAAAACATGATGTGGGAAAAGCTAGCTAACCCTTGATTCCTGAAATACAGCAGCTTTGGAGAAGAATGAACAGGAAAACAAGAGTAGGGGCTGGCCACTCTGTTTTAATAAATAAAATCTTTTCAAACTCCCTATAGTCCCTAAAGAAAAGACCTGCACACCAGGTCCAGATGAGCAGAACAACCTTTCCTCAAACAAGTCACTAAACTGTGTCTCTTTGAAAAAAAAAAAAAAAACTCAAACAAAACAACAAAAACAACTGCCTTGGGAAGGCTAGCCACAAAGTTCTAGTCAGTAATACTTTTAATTTTATAAGGAAAATCAATATGCGCAAGTCCAACACTCACACTAGGTGACACACAGATAACGTGAAAACTTTTTAAACGGAGGTATCTTTGCAAAGAACACAACTTGGGAAAACAATCCCAAAACACAAAGAAGTCCACAAAAGGTGACTTTAGTTTTTTGAGCCATAACTGCTATCATAAACATCTCACCACAAAAAACACAAAACCCCACAGCTGCCTATGGGAATCTTTCATTCTGGAAGCAGAAAAAAAGCAAGCCAACGTGAAGCAGAAAGCGAATAACTTCCAAAATAAAGTTCTATTTAGAAAAAAAAGACAATTTAGTCGCCAAGCCTTGCCTCTCGGGTGAGGTCTGTGATTTATATGGCTCTGCTCTACAGAAAGCTCTTTCTGGAGGGCTCAAAGAAGGAGCCGAGGGAGGGAGAGAAAGACACAGGCACTGAAAGGAGAGGAGAGAGAAAAAGAAAATGGCGCAGAGACTAAGTCCCGACCGTCGACAAGGCGACTTTCCCGGGAAGAATCCCGGCGGAGGAAGACCGCCCGAGACCCAGCGAAGAGCGACGCGGGGTCTCCGTTGCCCCCTCTAGGGAAGGCCGTGATCTGGGGGTGCTGGGACCCCGGGAAAGGGGGTCTAGAGGAGGCCCGATGGGAACAATGGGGCCGGTAAGCGAGGAGCCGGGACTTAGTCTCTGGGACGCCATGTCTGTCCTCTGCCCGGCTCCGGCCCGGAGCGGGGGAAGACGGCCGGCGGCGTGGGGGGGACACTCGGGGCGGGGCGGGGGGTACACTCACCATTCAATCGGAAATCCGCTTCAATCTGAGGAAAGAAAAAGGAGGGAAGATGAAACAACCGGCACATGAAGCCCCGGGGCCGCGGGCGAGAGAGCGCGGCCGGGGGCCGGGGCCCACCCGGCACCCCGGGACCCGGAGCCCCACGAACGGCCCTCCCCGGGGCTGCCATCCCTCCCTCCCCCAAACTCCAACTTGACGGCTCCGCCCGGGGCCCGGCCACCCGAGCGGCTCCAGTCGGCCGCCCTTCACCGCGGACTCGGGCCTGTCAACGCGGCGCGGCCAGGGCCGGGGCTGAGCCGGGAGGCCGGCGGCGAGGCGGGGGCCCGCGTCTCGCACCTGGGAGTCGTTGTGGAGATGGTCCCCGCTCATGTCGGCCGGCGGGCGGACGCTGAGGGCTCAGAGGCAGCGCGGGGGAAGAGACGCGGACGGTCGGGGCGACCTGAGCAGGCGGACGGAGTTTCCCGAGAGGCACGAGCAGACGGCGACAGTAGCCGCAGGCCCGAGACTCCCGGGGCAGCTGAGGAGGCGGCGACAGCGGCGGCGACGCTGACAGACTGCCGGGCGGGCGGCGAGAACAGACCCCCAGCAGTTGTGTAACAGCCTAAGTTCGCATTTACCCTCAGTGCGCCTGCGCGGCCGCTTTTAAATGGGACGTCAACGACGTCAGAGCTCGTGGAAAGGAGCTGAGGGTTGCGGCGGGTCTCTTGGAGGTCTGGGAGGCAGAGCCGGTTTTTGCAGTGCAAGTTCCGCCTCTCATTTGCATACGGGCTTGACTCCGCCCACCCTCTGCTTTGCTGCGGGCTGGCGTTCTCGGAGGCGGGACGCTGGCTCTGAGCAGTGCGCAGGCGCAGCACTTACACCGCCTCCAGACCCGGGACACCGGCACAGCCACGTGGTAGGCCTTTAAAGGCCGCGGCGGGACCTAGCTGGGCCGGCCAGGGCCGGGATTGAGCCTCCAGCTTCTGCATCTTTAGAGCTAGACAAGTTCGATCTGCGCATACTTTGGCTGCCGGGGTTTTAATTGACTACCATCCCTAAGATGTTGGGTGGAGTCTCTTCCCAGCCTTTGTCCAGACCTCAGACTTCTTACCCATTTTTTTAAATTAATTTTTCAGTCAGGTTTAGCTCCAGTTTACAGATTCATACCTAAAGCCCTGTTTCACAAGGGCTCAACTGCATTCGTTCATTCTACAAATATTTATTGAGCATCTACTGTGAGCCAGGAATTATGCTGATGTGAGAGGGCTGATATTCCAGACCTTCAGGGTCCTGGTTCTATCCAGGGTTGTACTCCGAGCAGGCCATTGGGAAAGAGGTAAGGAAAGAACTTTCATTTAGGGAGCACATACTGTAAAGCCTGCCCTGAATCCTCAGGGTTCTAAGTGTGGACAACCTCCCCCTATAGAGCTGTCTTAGGGATAAGTGACTTTGAATCACAAGTAACAAAAACAAGTAACTTAGGTGCCTCACCAGCCCGTCCTAGGCTGAACTCATCTCCACCCTAGCTCAATCCCCAGCACTGCAAAATATAAATAAATTTGGAATATGTTGATAAGCGCATTGAGTGGTCAACACTTGGGGTTAATTCTTATGAATGCTTCCAAACTTAACCCAAATATCACCTAGAAGTGACACACTCACAAATACCTTTTCCACTCGCAGATCATTTATACCTCTCATAAACTTAAGTTATTGTTAAGTTACTTATAGGGGAGCTAGTGACTTCTAGTCTGTCTTCTCTATAGACTCCAAGGTCAGGGTGAGGTTGTCCATCTTGTTCAGCACTTAGTCCCCAGGACCCAGCAACAGGTCCTCTGACAGGAGTCCTAGTCACTAAGTGAATACAAGCAGATAATGCTTTGACTAAGCCCACACTGGGAACTTAACCCAGCCTGATTTTGAATTCTGCTTTCTTATTAGCTTTGTGACCTTGGACAAACTGTGTAGCCTCTCTGAGTCCCAGTTTCTTCATCTGAACAATAGTCATAATTGTGTTTTATAGACTGTACCAAACAAAAGACCTTATTTGAGGGCATGTAGATAATTTGTATCATCCAGTCTTTATTGAAACTCAGGTCTGCCAACTGCTCTTTCTCTGAGCCATATTGCCAGAGACAGTTTGCCTGGCTTAGTGTCTGTCCTCATAACATGCCCGTGTGGAAAGCAATCCCAGGCCAGCAGGGGAGATGTCTGGCTACCACCTGTTTACTGCAGTTATGCCGAGACATTGCAGCCTTCGAGAAAAGTGGTCCCATCTTCCTTTGCCTTAGCTTCCAGCCCCTGGTGACTTGGGAGAATCTTCATTTGCTTTCTAGGTCCCTCCCAGAAAGACCAGGTATATGTGGAGATAGAATACAGTCCCCAGAATGATGTATCAAGGATGGCACACTAGCTACCCATCATCTGGTCATACACTAAATGTCTTTGCCTCTATGTTTGGTAAGCAGTGTCCACATGGCCACCCTCTTTTTTCCTCACGAGGTCATAGTGCTTGAGAGGACTTTCGGTCTGCATAGACCAGTGTTTACATTTTAACTGATATGCATCTATTTTAATATGTGTAAAGAAAAAAAAATAACTACCACATGAAACGCATGGTAATAACTGTTTGGGTTAGAGACTAAAAAAAAGTTAGGTGATTAATTTTAAATAGAAAATATTCAGCTGCGTGTGATGGCCCACACCTTTAATTAACTCACTACTCAGCAGGCAGAGACAAGGGGATCTTTGTGAGTTTGAGGCCAGCCTAGCATGGTGAGTTTCAGGCCAACCAGGGCTACATACTGAGACTGTCTTTTAAAAAAACAAATCCCAGAATAGTACAGACAGGGAATATAAGACATACTCCAGGAAGGTCAAAGACAAATATATATAAGGTTTGGGAATACTACTTTGACTCAAGACTGTTCACTAATGGACCATCTCAGCCTCCATGAAAATAAGTAGCAGAAGAGAGCTGATGATGTAGGCCTGTCTCCAAAGCATGATTTGTGAAAGGCGGATGATTTATAGCTGGTACAGCAAAAGGAGCACTCTACACACAAATGCAAACATTATGCATAACACTGCACACACAAACGCACACATTATGATTTAAATAGCTCTTTTCCCAGAGTTCTGCTTCAATGTGTCGACACCTAGATGACTCTTAAAAGATGGCAGAGGCATGCGGTGTCTCTAAAATAACTTTCCTCTTAATTTATTTTTCTTTTTTTTATTTTATTGATATTTATTGAGCTCTACATTTTTCTCTGATCCCCTCCCTGCCTCTCCCCTCCTCCCTTCAATCCTCCCACAAGGTCCCCATGTTCCCAATTTACTCAGGAGATCTTATTTTTTTCTACTTTCTACTTCCCATGTATATTAGGTGTATGTAAGTCTCTCTTAGTGCCTGCATTGTTGTCTAAATTCTCTGGGATTGTGGTTTGTAGGCTGGTTTTCTTTGCTTTATGTTTAGAAACCACCTGTGAGTGAGTACATGTGGTAATTGTCTTTCTGGGTCTGGGTTACCTCACTCATTGTTTTCTAGCTCCATCCATTTTCCTGCAAAATTCAAGCTGTCGTTATTTCTTCTGCTGTGTAGTACTCCATTGTGTAAACGTACCACATTTTTCTTATCCATTCTTCGATAGAGGTGCATTTAGGTTGTTTCCAGGTTCTGGCTATGACTTATTTATTTTTCATGTGCATTGGTGTTTTGCCTACATATATGTCTATGTGAGGGTTATCAGATCCCCTGGAACTGGAGCTACAGACAGTTGTGAGCTGCCATGTGAGTGGTGGGAATTGAACCTGTCCTTTGGAAGAGCAGCCAAACTACTGGGACATCTCTCCAGCCCCTGACTCGTGAGACAGGACATCTCTTTTTTTCTTTGTTTTGTTTTTTTGAGACAGTCTGTAGACCATGTAGGTCTCAAACTCAGAGATTTGCCTGCCTCTGCCTTCTGAGTATTGGGATTAAAGGTCCATGCCACCACTGCCCCTTCAAAATATCTTTAAACCTAGGAAACACCCGCCCCCTGCCACTCCTGACTGCAGCTTGAGACTTGAACTCCTTTAATTAGAATGAATGGAGTCAGGACACTGGGTTGGGAGGCTGCTCAAGGTTCAATCTACGTCTGTTTGCTTTTTGGATTTTTTGTTTGTTTGTTTTTGTTTTGTTTTGTTTTCGAGACAGGGTTTCTGTGAAACAGTACTGCCTGTCTTGGAACTCGCGCTGTAGACCAGTCTGGCCTCAAACTCACAGAGATCCACCTGCCTCTGCCTCCTGAATGCTAGGATTAAAGGTGTGTGTTGGATTGGTTTTATTAAACCTGATCCAACTTTTGCCTGCCAGAATTAAACACTTGTGATGATGCCTGAACTACTTCTGCTTTCCTAGACTCACAAGGTTCTGGAGAGACAATATACACAGCCACAAATGTGCTGTGGTTCCTCTTTGACAGTTGTCATGCCATGCATGGCCTAAACTGAGCCACTCAGTTTAAATTCCTTGAGGCTTTAGAACTGAGAACAAAGTGTGGTCTCTCTTCTTGCCAATAGGTCTACAGAGTATGTAAGTTAAGGAACAGCACTTTCTGTCAAGGTCAGAGGGAGCTGGCAGAGGCTGAGGGGAAAGTGTAGTGGTATATTATTTGTATTTTGATAAATAAATCTTACCTGAAGACCAGACGCAAAGCTAAAGCCACTAGAAGTCAGGCAGTGGTGACACCTTTAATCCCAGGATTTGGGAGACATAGTCAGATGGAGCTCTGTGAGTTCAAGGCCACCCTGGGCAACACAAGATCAATGCAGAAATAAATCCAGGTGGTGGCGGCCTACACCATTAATCCCAGTACTAGGGAGTCATACACCCTTAATCCCAGACCTAGAGGTAGTATAAAATGAGAGGAGAGAGAAGCTATCTGTTTTAGTCTGTGGTCTCCCAGCCTTGGTAGAGGTAAAACTTCTCTAGTGACTTTTCTGGTTTTTGGGTGGAACCCCAATTTCTGTCTCTGGGTTTGATTATTTGTGCTACGGGAGAGGCCTGGGGAGTGCTAAGAGGCAGAGAGAAGACCCTGATGAAGTTCAGGGATGTGGATTCTGCCTCATTGTGCTGTGTGATCATTGCTCCTTTTGCTTGTGTAAGCTGTGATGGATCATATGACTCATATTCAACCACAGTCTGTGCTCAATCAGGAAACTCTCAAGGCCTCCACTGTGCTTTTGAACCCTACTGGGAACTTCATGTTACAGGACTCAGATACCCCTCCTGACATCTTTAAAAATGTATTTGTTGTTCTTAACGCTTTTTGGGTTTTTTTTGTTTGTTTTTTGGTTTTTTTGTTGTTGTTGTTTTTGGAGGGAGGGTTGTTGTTTTTTTTAACTTTTTGAGATAGGGTGTCTTGCAGCCCAGGTTGGTCCTGATCCTCTGCCTGAATCTCCCAAGTTCTAGCTTTCCTACTGACATGCACCACCACACTTAGCCTTCCTGACTTTCTGATACCAAGATGCTCGTGTAGCCTTGCCTGGGCCTCTGGCTGCAATACATTCTAACAGTTCGCCCTTGTCATAATGCCTTGCCTAGAGATCCACTGCCCTGTCAAGACTTGGACACTCTTAAAATAGAGCCTGTTCCATGATCCATGGGAAACTGTCATGCTGCTGATCCCAGTAGCTACAAGAAATGTCCTGCTGTCTGCTCATACTAAAACAGCTGCTCACCACAGGTTGAAAATTGAATAATTAAAAGGAGAGAAAGAGCCAAACTTTTAATTACACAGTGGGCCTAGTTCATGTACCTAGGATAAAGGAGCCTGCCATGTGGCTCAGGGTGTAGGGTAGGACTTGTGTATTTTCATTATCTTTCAACAGCCTCCTCCCTCAAACTCCCAGAACACTGAGGTTACAGGCCCAAGCCCTCTGCTGTCTTTTTTCCACAAGACATCCCTGCTATGATAAGAATATTTATTCATAAACAGGTTGGTGGTGATTTACGCCTGTAATCCCAGCACTCAGGAGGCAGAGGCAAGCGGATTTCTGTGAGTTTGAAGCCAGCCCGGTCTACAAAACGAGTTCCAGGACAGCCAGAACTGTTACACAGAGAAGCCCTGTCTCTATATTCGTTTAATCACTATTCCCTAAGGATTGAGAGTATTGTTCATACTATGAGGTAGTCAGGTTCTAAGCTAAGCCGTGTAAATACAGATACAAACAAGACCTAATCTTCATTTTTGGAAAAATTTCTAATCTAATAATGAGAAATTCACATTCCTCAACTGTTATCCTAAGGATTATCAGCATAAATAGCTTTAGATCACAGCGGAGGAGAAAGTCATAGCCTTACCTGTGAGACAGAATGAGGCTGGGAAGGTGGGAGGCCCTTCCCATCCCAGTGGAGCTACAGCAAGGTGAGCTAAGTTTAAGTGAGATGTGAAAACCGTGAGTCCAGGAGTGGACAGTTCAGTGAAGCTGGCAGTGGAGAGAGGGAGATTAGCTAGGAGACCTCCTGGGGTCGTTACACTAACTGCAGCAGGTAGTTTGGAATGAGCATAGAGATGTGGATTAGAAAGGAGACAGCAGGATTTTTGACCCATCTAGAGTGGGGTGCACAGGGCAAGTGTGGCAGCTGGTTTTGCTGACTCTCCAGAAGTTTTGCTGCCAGCAGGGTCATCCTGCTGCTGTTTGGGTCTGACTGCTTTCAGCTAGAGAAGCAGCAGGGAGTGGGAAGTAGAGAAGCAAGCACTGGGATTCCAGAAAACACCCAAAGATTCTGGGAGCTAGAGAAACCCCAAGTTGATTCAGCATCTCATCTTGGGAGAGAGAGAAAAAAAAAAAACAACCCAGAAGTAGCAGGTAGCAGCCTCACTTAACAACTAAACAGTAACAGCTAAAGCCAGGGTCATATTTTGAAAACATCATTCTTTTTTTTTCCCATGCTACAGACCCTCCAAGTCCTCTATCATCCCCTCCTCTGACCCTGTCTGGAGCCCAGTGGCTGCAAGGGACATCTTTTCCTATAAGAGTCCCTGTGGCATTAGCTTCACTTGTTCCCTTCTTCCTGATACCCTCTTTGACCTTGTAATTGTTAAAAACAATTTTTCAGAAACTAGGCATGATGACACATGCCTTTAATCCCAGCATTTGGGAGGCAAAGGCAGACTGTTCTCTGTCAGTTCAAGGTCACCCTGGTTTACGTACTGTACTGAGTGCCAGGCCAGCCCATGGCTACAAAGTGAGACCCTGTCTTGACAAAAACAGCAAATAAAAGCAATAAATACCTCCCATTGATTGATTAATTACTCTGAGATCTTTCCTATGCCAAGTGCTTCTGAGAGTTTGTCTTAAATTCTTGTAGCAACTAGGAGTAGTTAATAGTGCTTCCTTCATTTTATTGTCAAGGACTGTCAAGTGTGTTAAGCTGCCCAGTAAGCCCAGACTCTGAATACCTAGGCTGCTTTCCCAAGTTGTCCTGAGGTCACTGTTCCCCTCGCCTTTATGGGAGAGATTCGGAAAGGCGATGGATAAGTGGGAGGCAGGTACAGGCTCTGGTGTTCTGAGTGTGCCACTGGGTCCAGCTGTTCTGTGGATTCTGGGGACACATATTCCAATCCTCATGCTTTGGAGTTGTCTTTCTGTTATCAGCAGTAGTCTCTTCTCCTTCCTTATGTATTCCCCTGTGGTAGCTCTGTAGCCCCAGTGTTGACTTCCACAGGTAGCCTCTCAAATGCATGTTTCTAATCTTGTCTCCTTTTGAAATATTTACTCTATAATCCCACAGCCCTCATGAGTACAGCCTTCTGACTGAGCTTCCTTGTCTTTCAGCCCTGTCTAGGTCTCGGCCTCAGATCCTTAGTCCTGTTCTTCAGACCCAATATGTAGCTATTACCTCCGTGGAATCTACCAAGATTCTTCTGAAATTCTCTGTCTTCCCCTCCTTTTTTTTATTTTTATTACATCCTACACCTTCCCTAAGTTTGCTCTCTCCCTTCCTCCCACCCTCCACCTTCTCTTTTTCTCTTCCTCCTCTCAGGCAAACACCAACAAGCAAAAACCAATGAGCCAAGTACTATACCCACAACAAAGAATTAAGCTGTGCACTAGAATGACCAGGTGCCTGTTCTGAAGGAGCACAGATGTAGTAGATAAGACAGAGGAGGGAACAAGTGTTTGTTATGCTGTGGGGGAAAATGCTGTATGTTGTGAAGTCCTTCAGAGGAACCGAGATCCAAAAGTAACATTTGTGCTCAGGCCTGGAGGAAGATACAGAAATTAGCAGGTTAAAAGTTGGTGTGTGAGGGAAAATGACTGGAGACTAAGAGAAAGATTTGGAAACTCAGATGCTTTAGGGAGCTCCTGGATATTCAGTGTGGCTGGAAGTGGATTATCAAGATGGACGATGAGAGATGAGACCTAGAGTTTGGGTAGGATTTGAGGATTCCCCAGGACTTGTTGTAAAATGGCAAGTGGGTTCAATTTAATCCTTGATATTTATTTATTTATTTATTTATTTTGGCTTTTCAAGACAAGGTTTCTCTGTACAGCCCTGGCTATCCCGGATTCAGAGATCTCCCTGCCTCCTGAGTGCTGGGATTAAAGGCACATGTTGCCACCACCTGGTTTAATGTTGGGCTTTTGGAATATGATTGGGATTAGATAAAATTAAGATTAGAGTGTGTCCCCTCTTGTTTAAATCCTTGTAGCTTTATAAAAAGAGAACACACACACACATACACCTCTTGCCATTTACTATCCTAAGCAACCTCTGGACTCTACCAGCCTCCTGCTCTTGGACTTATAGAACTGAAGGCCAAAGAAGCACACACACACACACCTCTCAGTTTTTGTTGTTGTTTTTTTTGAGACAGGATTTCTCTGTGTATTTCTAGCTGTTCTGGAACTTACTCCAAAGATCAGACTGGCCTTGAACAGCCTACCTCTGCCTCCTGAGAGCTGAGATACTGGGATTAAAGGCATGGGCCACTACTGCTCTTACCAGCAAAGCTTCTCTTTTTAAGATTCCTCAGTCTGTAGTATTTCATTATTGGCACAGAAAAGTAGACAGATATAAGGCTAAATCAGCGAGAATGGCCCAACTCATGTAGGATTTCTTGAATTGGGTTCAGGAAAAAGCAGTTTGTCCTCATGGCAACAGGAAGTCACTATGAGCCACCAGCAACAGAGAAACATAATCAATATGCATTGTAGGTAATATTACCTTTTGAATGAAAAGTAGATTTGAAGAAGACCTTAGGAAGGTGGTTGTTTTCGTGTAAGCAAAAATAATGATGTTGGTCTGAGGAGATGGCTCAGGTGATAAAGTGCTTGCAAAATAAGCACAAGAACCTGAGTTGGATCCTGTATAAAAAAATAAGCTGAGAGTGGAAACACATGGCTTTAATCCCAGCTCCAGGGAAGTAGAGCCAGGATGATCCCTAGGATGGGATGCCCAGCCCATTTAGTAAAGCTCCAGGTTCAGTGAAAGACCCTGTCTCAAAACCAAACCCAACCTACAAACAAAACAAAAAGAAACATGAGAGTGATTGAGTAAGACACCTGACATGACTCTCACCTTCATACACACACATGCACACAAGCCCTCCTCCCCATACACAATGATGTTGATGGTCTTGGTCAGCCAAACAGTCATGAGGATGGGGAGAAACTGGCAGTGGAAGGTGGTATTCATAGCTTAGGGTTGATGTCAGTGAATGATTATATATGTCTGGGAAAGCAATGGGGGAGAAGTGAAGGATGGAATTGAAGGTACAATTCACAAGAACCAGGAATTCTGGGAGTTTACCTATATCTTAGTTAGGGCTGCTATTGCTGTAACATAGCACCATGACTAAAAGAAACCTAGGGAGGAAAAGTTTTGTTTGGCTTATGCTTCTATATCATTGTTCATCCTTGAAGGAAGTCAGTACAGGAACTCAAATAGAGCAGGAACCTGGAGGCAGGAGCCAATGCAGAGGTCATGGAAGAGTGCTCCCTATGGCTTGCTCAACCTGCTGTCTTATAGAACCCAGGACCATCAGCCTAGGGGTGTCCCACCCACAATGGGCTGGGCCCTCCCACATCAATCACTAATTAAGAAAATACAAACCAGGAATGTGTCTTTAATCCCAACACTCAAGAGGCAGAGGTAGGTGGAGTTCTAGGAATTTGAGGTCAGCCTGGCCTACAAAGTGAGTTCCAGGACAACAAGGGCTACTCAGAGAAACCCTGTCTCCAAAAAAAAAAAAAAAAAAAAGAAAAGAAAATGCTGTACAGACTCGCCTATAGCTCCATCTTATAGTGACATTTTCACAATGGAAGTTCTTTCGTCTTAGAAGGCTACAGCTTATGTCAAGTTGACATAAAACTAGCAAGAACAACTTGGTTTGAGAAAAAGATGATGAATTCAGCTCTGTCCATGGAAAACTTAAAGTGATTGTGTTTCGGCTGAGTCAGGATGTCTGTCTGGTAGGCAGTAGGACACATAGCTTTGGAGCTCAGGAGAGATATTGGAAGTTGACAGCGTTGAAGTAATACCTGAAGTAATTTGAATAGATGAGGTCATAGGGAGGGCCTGGAAGCACAGCCTTATTTTAGGGATGGGCCTGGGTTGGTAAGTGAGTAGAAAATCAGGAAGTAGAGGCGGCAAGTTTAGACAAGTAGTTCAGAAGGTTTCACTATAAACAGGGAGGAATGTAATGCAGTAGCAACTGGAGTAGCCTGGGGCTGAGAGGGGTGCGTGTGTGCTCGTGCGCGTGTGTGCGCGCGTGTGCGTGTGTGTGCGTGTGCGTGTGTGTGCGTGTGTTGCTGCTGCTTGCTGATGGACAGCACACATCTAATAAGAAAGAGGGGCTGCTGATTTCTAGTTCAGAGCTATTGGATCATCCCAACCTCTTTGAAAAAGCACTAGTCTAGTTAATATCAGGGATTATAGTCAGAGGAGATACCCTTTGAAGGAGACAGCATTCTTAGCCTCTAAAGAGCCACTAGCTGCTTCCAGACTCACTCTCACAGCTCTGGGCCCCTATCCCCAGGAAATCTCTTGAAGATAGACTCACGGGACTAGTTTTTCAGGATGGCTTATCTTTCAGGGCCCCCGAGATATTTTTCTCCCAAAGTGCCTGTAGGAGACATCTCTAATTTCTCAGGACTCTGCTTTGGGCACCAGCAGTGGGCTCTGGCAGTGAATCTGGAGAAGCCAGGAAGACAAATGTTCCTTGTCAGCTTCTGCAGTGCAGTTAAGTTACTCTGTCATATCTCCATGTCTGTTTGATGTCAGGCCCTGCTAGTACTACTGTAGGTCAGAGTTACCACAGCAGCCTCCCTCCACCTGGAGGGAGAGGAGATAGATGGAGTAACCTATCAATTACAACATGGACGTCTGGAACCTTGTAAGAGAGCCCCCAGGACAGGGAATCCAGCCTTACACACTTGATGGAAAAAAGACAATGCTGTGGCCTCCAAATCCCCTCAGTGATGCCGAGTAACCCCAAACACAACTCCTTTGCTCTTTTTTTTTTTAAATGGCAACACAATTTATTTGAAATTTATTTTTCTTATGCATTTGTGTTCAGAACCAGGAAGCACAATGCTAGGAATGCATTTGCACAAATCTCTGGAGAATGTCTTTATAGCCCTGATTGTCCTGGAAATTGCTTCTGTAGACCAGGCTGAACTACCGATAAACGTCTAATGTGTCAAGCAGAACAGAAACATAGCCAGGGTCTTTATTATCCCTCTTCCCTCAGAAAAGCAGTTTTTCCAACTGTCCATCCATCAGCTCATTCAAACTTCAGTCACCAGCCCCTGTGAACCTTCTCTGGGCTACATGATAGCTCAGCTAATTCCTATCCCATCCCACTACAAGCTGTTTTGGTTCTCTAAGCCTTCTGTTTCCTTTGCTGCTTTCTTTACCCCCAACAGCATGTCCTGGGTTCACAGACCTCCATTCATGCATGAGTGTGGGCCTCTTGTCTCATCTGCTTCCTTTTTTAGGCTAAGTAGTTTAAAAATGTGTATATGCACATGTACCGTCAGGTCCTCTGAGAAGCTAGTATGTTATGGGCCTTCTTCCTCCCAGAACATGGTATGCCCAAACGTAGCACTTTGTGTAAACATACATGTCTTCCTGGAGTCAGAGCCCCTCCTCTGGGGATGTCTTTCTTGCTTCCCCCCTCTTTGGATTTTTGGTTGTTGTTGGCTTTCCAGATGGCCTACCTCAGCTCCTTTCAGAAGCCAGAAGTTTCTTCTTCTCATCATCAACATTTATTTATTTACAGCAAACTACAAGATTTGTACAATATTTTGTTTTTGAGATGGGTTTCTCACTCTGTCTCTCAAACTGGCTGTGCACTTCTGGATTCAAGCAATCCTCCTGTCTCAGCCTCCTGAGTAGCTATGCACCTGGCTGTGCTCAGCTGTACATATTGTATGCATCAATTGGCTTCATCCTCTCAATGACCCCAAGAGGAAGGAACTATTACAGTTCCAATCTTCCAGATGAGAGAACTGCTGAGCTGCATGCTTTGTCAGTGCCTCATGGTTCCAAGTCGAGTTTCTTTCTTCTGTGCAAAGGTTGTAGCTTATTATCCGCTGTTTTCTTTGACCTCTCAGTTCTACCATCTGAAACCCACCTTCTCCCTACCCTAGACCCACGCTGCCTCACACTATGATGTATTGCTTGTTATTCTTAACCGCTGTTATCTTTGATTGCCCCCATCTCTGCCTAAAATCTACCATCTTTACTACCCCCACTGCTCTGCCACCCTCTCTACCCCAGCCACACTTTAACTGACCGCAGGTGGCTTCTTTGCTTGAGCACATGTAAGCTGTAGCAGGGTTTCATTTCCCCTTCCATTCTCAGCCCAGCTTTGCTTGCCTCTGTGATCCTTGCTGGCCCTAAATGGAGCACAGCAGTCCTTTTCACAGTGGGCCTGGACATTTCTGGTTCCCAAGACACAACTGAAATCTAAGAAGAAGGAAGAAGACAGCTGACTGAGTGTCTTACCCTATGCTAAGGCATGGGGGCACAGACCCAATTCAGAAAGGCCTCGGCTTGCAGGTACATCCACATACAATTCCTATAGGCTCCTGGATGCTATAACGTAACTGGTTTAATTCCTTCTCTCTGGGTTTTGATGGTTATGGACCTTTCTGCAGCACAACTAATCTTTAGCTGCCCTTTAGCCAAAACCATACTGTTTAGACTCTATATGGGAAAAACACCTGGCTGGTGGTTAACCCCCTTCCTCCCCAGCTCAAATCTCAGACTAGCCTGTTAAGTTTTTTTTTTTTTTTTTTTTTTAGCCTGTTGGGTTTATCAGTCACACATTTTTTCTCTTAGTTGTATAGTGCAGTTCATCATCACAAAAGTAATTTATGAAAGTCCATCAAAATGTAATATTAAAAACTGCACATAAAAATGGGCTCAGGAGGGAATGGAGAGATGGCTCAGTGGTTAAGAGCACTGACTGCTGTTCCAGAGGGTTCAATTCCCAGAACCCACATGGAAACCCACAACTATTGTAGTTACAGGTCCAAGAGACCCTACAACTATGGCAAACCACTTATGCACATGAAAATAAAAAATAAAAATTAAAAAAAAGGGCTCAGGATGGGGAAATGACTTGGTGACCTTAACTCAATCTCTGCTACCCACACAAAAAGCCAGATTTGAGAGCTGGCATTGTGGCACATACCTTTAATCCCAGCACTTGGAAGAGGCAAGAGGATCTCTATGATTTTAAGGCCAGCCTTAAAATTATATATTGTGAATTCCAGGACAGCCTGGGCTACATAGTGAGAACGTATGAAGGAAAAAGTAGAAAAGAGAGTTGTGATGATCCACGTCTGGTAGTACCAGCACTCAGATGGCAAACACTCAGATGACAAGCTGGAGAATCAAACAACTTTCATGCCAGTGTGCAGTCCAGTGTCAATAACCAGAGAGACCCTGCATTAACAGCAAGGTGGAAGGTGAGAACTAACATCCCGAGAAGCTGTTGTCTGACCTCTGCATGTGTGCTGGGGCACACATGTACCTACACACACACATACAGAGAAGAGAGAGAGAGAATAAAAATGGACAGCTTGATAAATTTGAAAAGCTGAACACACCTTTATGACCTACATAATAAAAAAGTTAAACATTGCCAATGACTTGAGCCCCTCCCCCGCTTCCTCCTTACCACAAAGCCCCAAAGGTGACCACTATTCTGATGATTTTTCCAGCAGTGATGGGGCTTGCCTGCTTTTGTCCACCAGTGCAATTTCAATAGAAACATTCTCCTGATCACCACCCAGACACATGGTGGTCTATGAGAGATCACGACTGATCTCAGTTGTCAGTGACCAGATGACTGTATAATGAATCAACAGTCCTCTGAACTGAACCAAGAGTCTGAAGCCTCAAAGGAACTTGGGCTACAAACTGATCTTCCTCTGGAGCTTCTAGAATCTTAGTGTGTTCTTGTGTTTTTAAGACAGGATCTCTACATAACCCTGGCTATCCTGGAACTCACTCTGTAGACCAGGCCAACCTCACACTGACAAAAATCCACCTGTCTCTTATCTCCCGAGTGCTGGAATTAAAGGTGTGCACCGCCACTCCCAGCATTTAGTGTGTTCTTAAGAAAGGGCCCAGGCCATTTCTTATCACTTCCTCTGATGTTCAAATTCTTTTCCCACTACTGCTTTTTCCCCACCTAAGGTTTTTAAAAAGGGAAGCTAGAGACTCTGGGAGGAGCTTCCAATCCACCTGACAGGGCACTGAAGCTTTGACTACCCTTGGTGTGAGAAACCATCATCTCACAAGATCGCCTACTAAATTGGCTAGACTACTCAAGTAACTTAGTGTTAGGTAGTTTTATTTTTATTTTATATGTATTGGGTGTTTTGTCATATGTCCGTGCAGCACATACATGTGTGGTGCCCAAAGAGCCAGAAAGGGCCTTGGATTCCTTAGAACTAGAGTTACAGATGGTTGTGACATGGCACGTGGGTGCTGGAGATAGAACCTAGGTCTTCCGAAAGATCAACAAGAACTCTTACTTGCTGAGCCATCTCCTTAGCCATAGTTTTGGTGTATATGTTGTATGTGTGGGTACATGTTTGTGTATGCATATGTGTGTGTTTGAAGGCCAAAGGTCAGCAAGCATCAGGTGTCTTCCTCCACCTTATTT
>JAQHUG010000077.1:4060021-4073727 GCA_028555095.1 Dicrostonyx torquatus
ACACACACACACACACACACACACCATGGACACACATCCCTCTTTTTTTGTTTTAAACTCAAATACACTGGAACTTTTGCCAACCAGTTCCAGTCCTGTCCTCTTTAGCGTTCCAGTGTATGTCAGCCCAGTAGTCATGTTTCAAGTATAGAGACAATTGAGGTGGTTCCTTGAGTTCTAAGTTCTTCCTCTGCAAATCTGGGGACCTACTATGTCAAGGATATGTCCCAAACCACACTTGCAAGAGTGTACTCCTCTGGGCACCAGTCCTCAGAAATGTTTTCTGAAAACGGAACTCTGAGCTCAGATAAGTTGAGGGAAATGCTACATACTTTCTGTTCTGTTTCTAATATCACATTTTGTCTAAGCACAGAGAGGACTCTGGGAGGTCCTTAAAGTAGTTTCACTTTGTTACTGTTTTCAATACTTATTTGACTTAAACTGCTGTTTTCCTCCTGAAGAATGCCTAGAATATTTCTCAGAATTACTGTCCCCCAGAACAGGAAACAGGTTGGCCAACTTTAAACATTCTTTAAAGATGT
Organism: Dicrostonyx torquatus; assembly: GCA_028555095.1. Lineage (NCBI taxonomy): Eukaryota > Metazoa > Chordata > Mammalia > Rodentia > Cricetidae > Dicrostonyx > Dicrostonyx torquatus. The sequence goes on from JAQHUG010000077.1 coordinate 4,060,564, forward strand.
GTTGTTAAACATGGGAGCTGCTGGCTCGTGGTGTTACTGGATCATTCAAATAAAGATGGGCGATGAGTGTAAGGTACATACAAGATATAAAATGTCAATAATGCTTATAAATGTATTTATTTTTGTTGTATGTGTATGGCAGTTTTGCCTGCATCTATGTGTGCTCACTGTGTACATGGTATCTTTGAAGAGGCCACAACAGAGTACTGGATCCCCTGGAACTTGGAAGTTACAGATGCTTGAGAGCTGCCATAGAAGTTCTGGGAACTAAACCAAAGACCTCTGCAAGAACAGAAAGTACTTTTAACTACTGAGTCTTCATCCTCCAGCCCCAAAATGTCAATAATTTTTGCATTGATTACATGTTAGGATGTCATTACTTTCAACACTTTTTTGAAAATAGGGTTTAAAATGTTATTAAAATTAGTTTCATTAACATGAATTCTGAACTATGCCACACATCTCAGAGCAGAGAGAAGCCTGTGTCTGGGAGAGAGTCAGAGGTTGAACCCGTAGTCCAGGCTGTTATTTGGAGATGGATAGATGAAGGTTCATGATTATGGTTCTGAATATGGAAACTGTGATTGGGAACCAGAAATCTGTGGGAGGGGAAGATGCTAAATTCAGAACTGCTCAGAGTTCCAGCAATATGAGGGTTACTTAAACAGGCATGCTCAATTTAAAGTGGATAGCCTGGTCTGGAACTTGGAAAACAGTTATGGGTAGAGTTGTCTTATCCAGGTGACATCTACAAGATGCGGATGTAATCTTCTCAAGGCCAGTGAGCTGATGAGGTGACGTAACAGGTTGAAAGTGTCCAGGATGTGCTAACTCCTTCAGATAGTCTCATCACCAGTTCCCACGTGGCCAATGTGATGGTTAATGCCAGTTATTATTTTAGGGGATATAGAATTCATTATAGACAGGCCTCTGGACATGCCTGGGAGGGGTTATCTTGATTTGGTTAACTGAGTTGGGAAGAAAGATCTACCCACTGTGGGTGGTACCATTTTCTGGGGTGGGATATAGATAATATGAAAAGGAGAAACAGATAAACTTAAGCATTCACCTGATCTGCGTTTTGACCGCTGATGTGTGTCCAGCTGCCTTATGTTTATGCTCCCAGGGCTTCCCTGCTATGACAGACTGGACCCACAAACTCTGAACCCTTCCAAACCCTTTCTCCCTTAAATTGCCTTTGTCAGGGTCTATTATCATAATAGGAAAAGTAACTAATCCAGCTACAATCTTTGCACTAATGTCTTTACAGCCACTGTGTCCTCTTCCAGTGCCTATGGGATCCACATTTAGGTTCTGAAGTCCCCAGTGCAGGCAGTGGGAGATGTTTCTGGAAGAAGAATGAGGAGAGAAGGCTGCTGTATGGAAAGCAGCTAGGCCATGCAGTCCACAGTACATCGGTACCCTAGTCCTGCCAGTGACATCATCAGTAAACCTTGCCTCATTCTAAACCTCAGCTTTTTTGCTGCTCCAGGGAAAACTGGCTAGCTGACCCTTGCCTGTTTCTGTCCTTGCCACCTTCTTCCTTCCAGAAAGCTGCTTGCTTTCTCTTGACCCACAAAAGACATCACTTCCTTGAAGACTTGGCTCATGTTAAGCCTCCTGGCGGCTCCTTCCTGGGGCAGAGGGCCAAAATCCTGACAAGATTAAGATGAGGTTTTGGAACTGGGCCAAGCTGGAAAAACAGGAAAGATGACGAACCAAGCTGCCTCCTTCTGGGGATTGTTTATTCCAGTGTTCCCTCAATTGAGTTTTGTGGGCACTTTACAACCCTTGACATTTTACCCAGTGCATGCCTCTGGCCTTTTCCTGCCCCTGCCCCCCAGCACATCACTAGTTATAGAGATTGTTGAATGGATTCACTCCTGGACGCACTTGCTAACTGTATCCAATCCTAGAAATCAAGAAGCACACAAACGTAGCTTGAGTATCTACCATGTTTGATAGGAGGAGCCATCTTCTAAAATGAGCCCCTACAACTTCATAGGGTAAGGAATGTTTCTGTTTGTTGCCATGAAGAAGGAGGCTCAGGGTGACCCCCCCAGGGTCCCCAGCATGTTAGTGTAGCATCCAGAAATGAGGAGGGTTGGAAGGAGAAAGGTGACTTGTCCATTCAGGGCAGAGTCTTGCATGGTGGATGAGGGTTTCTGCTATGATTTCTGACTCTGCCACTTACTGCTCCAGGAATGTGGGCGAGTTCTTAATAGAAGACGGTGTAGGGGAGTATTTTAGAACACAGCCCCAGAGTCAAATGTCTTCTGCCATCTGCTAGTTATGTGACCTTGGGCAATTTTCTTTGCCTCTCTGCACTTTGGTTTCCACAGCCATAAAGCAGTGTAATAATAGCGCCTACCTCATCACCTTGTTGCAAGGATTAAAAGTGATAATCCACGAGGAGCACTTAGCACGCTGTCTGGCTCATGGTCCAGTGCCATCCATGTCAGCTATGGGATGAATGTAGGCCTAGCCGACTTTGGCCACCACCTGTTTCCCCGCCTGTTACCCTGGCGGCTCACTCAGTGACACTTGGCACATGGTAGGTACTCACTTCCTTGGCCACTGAAGGAGTGGTTAGAAATTGACTCTGTTTTTGAAAACAGGCTTCAGGCAAATGTGTAGGAGTTGATTCTGGAGGAGGAGGATTTTCAAGAGTTTCAACAAGCAAGTAATTGCTTTTTGCATGCTAGTATAAACTTGAAAGTAATTCCAGATGGGAAATACCCATTGCATTCATATGCCACACCCGTTTCTGATTGTAGCCTATTCAAGAGAAACATAACCTGAATTCATACCTATAGAAGCAAACTGTATTCACTGAGCCATTTACAGAACGCACAAACCTAAAAGCAGTTTAACGTCTTAAGTAACCCCGATTCAAAAGGGTTGCGGATTGCTTATCTGATTCATGCCCTTCTAAACATTTCCTATGCCTCTGTCTCTCACTTTTAGCTCACTGTGTGTTTGATACTTCAGGTTCACTAACTGTCTGTACATTAGGGTAGGCCCCAGTGGGGCAGACCGCAGAATTCACAGAACACTTAAGCAGTGGTTAAAATTTCACAGTATGGATGACTCATCCATTCAACATACACTTAGCATTTGGGGCTTGGGAAAACTGAAAATGACAAACCAAAGTACTACCTGGATTCAGAGTGAGATCTGAGACTGAATCAGCAAATGACCTTTCTTACCGGATGGTTATATACCTGTTCACCAATGGTTATATGCCTGTTCACCAAGCCTCAGTGAGAGGACAGGGTGAGTAATACAGCCTTGATTACCAAGAAAGTCGTGTTTGTGCTGCATTATTCCTTATATGTGGGGAGCAGAACAGGAGCCAGACTGGCTGGTTTCTATGGTTGTGGGGCCAGGCATTTCCCTTCTAGGATCCTCAGGTTCCTTATTTCAAGAGTGGAGAGAATCTTTTTGCTTTGAAAGGCACATTTTCTCCATTCATTCATTCATTCATTCATAGAAGATGGTATTTCCTAAGGGATGTGTTGCCCTGTGTTGTGGCTCTCTAGGAGAAAAAAATATTTGGGGTCATATGGTAGATTGTATTATTGCTCAGCAAATATTTACTTCTCCCAGCCCTCCCCACTTGGAGAGGAATATACTTCCTCACCCTGTTGATACTGGACTTAGCTATGTGACTTGCTTGGGCCAAAAGAATATGATGTGTGGAAGTGGCAGCAGCCAGCTCCAAAGCACCGAGTGTTTCCCTTTCCACCTCTTGAGCAATTGTCCTTGGCCATGAGAACACCAGGCATCACGGAGTCCTTTGGCTGGACATAGGATGAACGGACATGTGAGGCAACCCAAGACTCGGAGCCCAGCCTGAGCCAGCTGACCGCAGACCCCTGGGTGAGAGAGAAATCAGTGTTCACTGTTATGTGCACTGAGTTTCTGGAAGCTTAAAATTTGTATTTGCTATTGGTGCTTGAAATTTCATGTTTTCTATGATCCAGCCAGGATGGTTAGCATACCCCTTACCTCACTTTTTTTTTTTTTTGGTAAGAATATTAAAAATCTTTTCTCCCCCTCCTTTGTGTATGTGTGTTGGAGGGTGGATATCAACTTTGTGTGTCAGTACTCAAGAACCCTCCATTTCATTTTCATTTTTAAGTTAAATTATGTATTTATTATTATTTTGTGTATGTGCATGGTGTGGGAGGGGAGAGGCATGTGTGCCGTATCTCACGTGGAGGTCTGAGTATATAGCTCTGTGGAGTCCGTTTTCTCCTTTCACCTTTACGTGGGTTCTGCGGACACAACTGAGATCTTCAAGCTTGTACACAAACGCTTTTCCAACTGATCCCTCTCCTAACACTTTTGAACTACTGTTTCTTACAGTAACCTATAGCAATCCTGTAGTAACAAGGATTTAGTCTTTCTTTCTAGTTTCAGTTCTGTATCTGCTAATCAACTTTTTTTTTTTCTTCCTTCTTCTGGAAGTTGATTTTGTTTTGTTTTTCAAGACTGGGTTTCTCTGTGTAACAGCCCTAGCTGTCCTGGAACTCACTGTTATAGACCAGGCTGGCCTCTAACTTAATCCACCTACCTCTGCCTCCAAAGTGCTGGGATTAAAGGTGTATACCTCCACCGCTTGGCCCTGGAAGCTGGTTTTATGCAAATGCATCATGACAAGATCAGACCGCGGAAGTTTAGCTGTTCTGACACTGCCTGTAGCCTGGATCCTGGGGAAGGATTTTCTGTTTGGGTGACAGCTGCTCTGATATCTGAATATTTAAAAGGGACTGGTCCTATGGCCAGCTTGTGGGGCAAAGTGGTCCAGTCATAGGGAGGAGCTATATATGTTGGTTTCTGATTTGGGGAAATTGCCTGGATTTCAGTGGATGAGGGGAAATGAGGTCTGAGCCCTAGCCCCATAACCTCAATAGAGACATCTCATCCCATTCCAGACATTCCTCAGGTACTCGCTCACAACATCAGCTCCAAAGCTGAGCTTCCAGACCCGCTTTTTCCTCTTCCTTTCCTTTCTCAGTCAGTGAATGACACCATCTGCCTGCCAAACTAGAAAGCTTCACCCCCTCATTCTTCCCCTTTCCTCAGCCCCACATCATCTGTCTCCAACTCTTGCCAACCTAATCCAGTCCTTCTTTTCTATTTGACTACCCCAGGTGAATTGTCCTTTCTTGCCTGGACATAGCAGGAACCAACTTCCTGTCCCCCTGACCCGTTGGCCCCCTGTCCCCCTGACTCCCTGGCCTTTGCTCTTTTGTTTGTCTTTGTTGGGAGTTTTTTTTTTAAAAAAAAAAAAGACAGGGTTTCTTTGTGTATCCTTGGCTGTCCTGGAACTAGTTATGTAGACCAGGCTGACTTCAAATTTACAGAGATCCATCTGCCTCTACCTTCTGAGTGCTGGGATTAAAGGTGTTTGCTACCATGCCCAGCCCTGGTGCATGTCTTTCATGCCAGCAGTCAGAGGGTGGATCTCTGTGAGTTTGAGGTGCCTGGTCTACATAGCTAGTTCCAGGTCATCTGGTGATACATAGAGAACCTGTCTCAAAAAATCAAAAATATAATAAAACATAATAAAAGTAAATAAAATGAAATTTTATCAACTTTCAAAGGGTAGAGCATCAGAAATTGTAAGCAATCCAGAACCCATAATTGATATTTTAACTTTCAATTTAGGACTACGGTGTTTTAACTTTTCTTTTTCATCTTTTTGTTTTGTTTTGTTTTTTGCTTTTTGAGACAGGGTTTCTCTGTGTAACAGCCCTAATTGCCCTGGAACTAGTTCTGTAGACCAGGCTGGCCTCTGCCTCCCAAGTGCTGGGATTAAAGGTGTATGCCACCACCATCTGGTGTGTTTTAACTTTTTGATTATTTGTTTATTTGTTTTTGCAGTAGAGTATAGATGGAATTTTCTGTCTTACCTGGTCCTGCAGCTGTTCAGTCTCAAAGAAACATACAGAGGCTTATATTAATTATAAACTGTTTCTCCTATTAGCTCAGGCTTATTATTAGCTAGCTCTTACAACTTAAATTAACTCATAATTATTGTCTATGTTTAGCCACATGGCTTGATACCTTTTCTCAGTGAAGCATTCTCATCTTGCTTCCTCTGAGTCTGGCTGAAGACTACATTTCTGCCTTTTCCCAGAATTCTCTTAATCTGGCTGTCCTGCCTATATTTCTGCCTGGCTACTGTCCAATCAACATTTTATGAAACCAGTATGAGTGACAAATCTTTTTTTTTTTTTTCGAGACAGGGTTTCTCTGTGGCTTTGGAGCCTGTCCTGGAACTAGCTCTTGTAGACCAGCCTGGCCTCGAATTCACAGAGATCCCCTGCCTCTGCCTCTGCCTCCCCAGTGCTGGGATTAAAGGCGTGCACCACCATCACCCAGCATGAGTGACAAATCTTTACAGTGTACAATAGCATTATCCCTCAGCAGAACAGAGATTGAATTTAGAGCCTTGTGCATTTAGGTAATCATCTATCGCTGATCTCTATCACTGGTTCTTGTAGTTTTGAGTCAGTCTCACTAAGTTGTACAGTTCGGCTTGGAGCCTTCTACTCTCTGCTTGAAGCCTGCTGAGTAACTGGGATTAAGATTTGTACCATCAGCCTGGCCTTTGACTTGTGTTTCTTTTCTCTTGTGCCAAGAACCCAATTTTTAAAAAGTATATTTTTTTTAGGCTGGGCATAGTGGTGATGCACACCTTTAATCTCAGCACTTGGCATTTAGTGCACGGAGGCAGGTAGATCTCTGAATTCAAGGCCAGTCTGGTTTATATGTAGAGTTTCAGACCAGATAGGGTTACATAGTGAGATCCCTTTCTATATCCCCTTCTAAACATGCTAGCTTTTTTTTTTTGTTTTGTTTTGTTTTGTTTTAACATCCTACTGAGTCCAGTTAGTAGCACTCATATATACCTGGGTATGGAGCCTTTCATTAGAGGATGGTCAATTTACCAGAGGCCATGCCTAAAAAATAAAACAAAAACAAACATGAACAAAAATGGCTCTTCTTTCCCCAGTAGCCATCAGCTGCCAATAGGTCCTCTGTTAGAGGTGGGAGCCTGTGTGTCTCTCTGCTCTCCATGCTGGAATGTTGATTGGCTTGATCTTGCTCAGATCTTTGTTGTTGTTTTGTTGTTGTTTTGTTATTTTGTTTTTCGAGACAGGGTTTTTCTGTAGCTTTGGAGCCTGTGCTGGAACTAGCTCTTATAGACCAGGCTGGCCTAGAACTCACTAAGATCTGCCTGTCTCTACCTCCCGAATGCTGGGATTAAAGGTGTGCACCACCACCACCCAGCATCTTGCTCAAATCTTGTGCAGGCAGCCATGGCTGCTATGAGTTTGTGAGTCCTGTCATGGCCACAGCATACTGTTTAGCTCAACTCTGGCTAAATTCTTCCCAACTCTGGCTCTTACAATCGTTCTAGCTTCTCTTCCCCACGAAAGAAAAACCTGGCTTAAAAAAATATGTTTTTATTTATTTATATGTGTATGTACATGCACAGGTATGCCATAACATGCAGAAGTCAGGGAACAACTCATAGGATTCAGTTCTTTCCTTTCTCCAAGTGGGTACTAGGGGTTGAATTTAGGTGATCAAGCTTGGGGGCAAACAGCTTTACCCAGTGTACCTCACTGCTGACCCCAAACCTGGTTTTTAATGGTACCATTAGATTCATTTGCTTCATCTTACAATGTCTATAAAAATGATTTTATTAATGATAATACTTGTGGGAGACATTTTAAAATTAAAAACATTTTTTTTGTTCTTGCCTTTTGGGTATATTCTGGTGGGAATATATAATCAAATTCTGCTTTAAAGTCATTTGAAATAATTCTTCTCTAAACACTTGCACCATCAATTTAATTCATAGCTTGGTACATTGACTTCATTTTGCTTTCAAGTTCTAGGGATTAATTAAAATTCAATTTTGTTTTAATAATTACACAGAACACTTGTATTATTCCATAGCCCAGTCTCAAAGTACACTCAAGTTAGTCCAGTTTCTATACCTGTTTTCTCCATGCTAATCTCTCCTTTGACCATGGGCAATTTTATTTATTTTCAAAGATGTATTTTTACTTATATGTATGTGTGTGTCATCCATGTGCAGATGCCCAAGGAATCTAGACAAGGTGTTGGATTCTCTGGAACTGGAGTTACTAATAGTTGTGAACTGCCATGTGTGTGCTAGGAATCAAATCAGAATCATCTGCAAGAGCAGCCAGTGTTCTTTACCACTGAGCCATCTCTCCAGCCCCAATAAGGAAATCTTAGAGAGGGTGGGGAGGAGGAGAATATCCTTTCTGTTTGAGATTTTCCAGCCACTGTACTTTCCTATGTCTCAGTTTCTCAAATGGGAAAGAGTAGCAAAGCTTGGATGCCTGTGGGGTTTTGTCAAGACTAACTGGGTTAGTGCTGCTGAATACTACACCTAGGCCATATGGGATGCTTGATAAATAGCAGCTGTCTTTATTGTATCTGTCAGGGTCAGGAGACATAGACACATGTGGGCAGATGCAGGCCTCTGAGGACTCTCAGGGCCTCTGCCTTGTTCCTCTGTTCTTGTAGGGGTCAGGAATCCTATAACCCACAGACTAAATAGACAATGATATTATGCTTTGAGATGAAAGCATAGATCAGAGTTAGATGCCAACACAGACAGTGGCCTCTAAGTTTCCTGTAGGTGGATTTTTCATTCCTGTCAGCCAGCTCCCAAATAACCACACAGAGGCTTCTTATTAATTATGACATCTCAGCTGATGACTTAGGCTTTCTTTTTTTTAGCTAGCTCTTATAACTTAAATTAACCCATATTTCTATTAATCTGTGTGCTGCCCCAAGGCTTGTTTACCTCATCAATATATGTCCATCCTGCTTTCCTGTTTCTCCTGGTATCTCCTTGCAATGCTATACTTTTTCCTAGTGTTCTCTCTGCCCCGAAAATCCTGCTTCGTTATTGGCCACTTAACTTTTTATTTAACCAGTCAGAGTGACACATAATCACAGTGTACAAGAAAGTTATTCCACAACATATCCCCTCTCCCCAAAACTTAGCTGTTGGACACATACCTGAAACTTTCCTGAGACTCAGGTGGACTCTGGGAGAAGAAAGAGGAAACTCTCATACAACTGCATTTAACTTGCATTTATTTACAGTAAATATTTATCATACAACAACATGAGTCCTGGAGATAGAAATTAAAACCAATCACAGAACAAAAAAGCATTCTATTTTATTTTATTTTGAGGTGGTGTTGTTATGTAGCCCAGTCTGGCCTAAAACTGACCAGATAACCTTGAACTTCTGATCTTCTGGCCTCTACTTTCTGAATGCTGAGATTACAGGCATGTACCACCATATCTTTTTATGTTGTGCTAACCTTGGGATTTATGCATGCTAATGAAATACTGTACCAATTGAGCTACATTTCTAGCCCCCAAAGGCATCTTACATATTTATTTTACATGAAATTTAAGCCCACAAACATTGTTTAATGGTATCTGGAGGCACAATAAGGGATGAACTTGTTTCCTGAGCAGTGTGAGAGAATGGAGGGACGGAACGGATATAGTTACCAAGAGGCAGCTTTGCTCACTGCACGGGTGGTGGTGGTGTCTTGAACTTTCCCTGTCCAATATGGAAGCTAGGAGCTCTCTGTGGCTCCTAGCATCCACATTGGAAAATGCAAAATGAGTTTTTCTGTCCCACCAGCCAGCTCCCAACTAATAACACAGAGACTTCTTATTAGTTATGAAAGCTCATCTTATATCTTAGGCCTGTCTCTAAGTAACTCTTGCAACTTAAATTAACCCATTTACAGTAATCTATGTTCTATTATGTGTTATTACTTCTCTTGCATCTTGCACCTTCTGTTTCCTCTCTCTGTCTCCTGTTGTCTCCTATGCCTAGATTCTTCCTCTTCTTCCTTTTTCTCCCCTGAAATCATGCCTATACCACTTTCCTAACTATTGGACATTCAGCTTTTTATTACACCAATCACAGCAATATGCCTTCATACAGTGTACAGATATCCCACAACATTTCCCCCTTTTTGTCTAAATAAAAAGGAAAGGTTTTAACTCTAATACAGTAAAAATATATCCAATCAGACAGTTATCAAATAAGAATTACATTCATGGGCTGGAGAGATGACTCAGCAGTCAAGAGCACTGACTGCTCTTCCAGAGTTCCTGAGTTCAATTCCCAGCAACCACATGGTGACTCACCACCACCTCTAATGAGATCTGGTACCCTCTTCTGGCCTGCAGGCATACATGCAGACAGAACACTGTATATATAATAAATAAGTAAATTTTAAAAAATGCTGTACAAAAAAGAATACATTCACAATGTTCAGTCCATTTGTATTTGGCAAACTAGGGGAAATTATTATCTATCTTATCTTGATGAGTCTAAAGTTTTATACCTAAACTATTTTCTATTATAACTTGTATTACCATCCTAAAAATATCTTTTTAGACCTTAAAACATCTTCTTAGATAAACATCTTAAGCTTTTATGTTTCTCAACCTTATAAACTTCCATCTCTTATGTAAGTTTCTTTTCTGAATTTGGTAACAAGGAAAACAGTAAAACTGTAACTATCTAGTCTTTAACCCCATCAAAGATCTGAGAAGGGTATAATATTACCTGATTAAACAAGAAGTGCAGAGCAAGCAACTTCCCAAACTAAGAAAAAACAGAGACATCTGGCTGCCTGGACAGTCACCCAAGGTTCCTCTGTAATATTAGGGCATCCATCTTTGGCCTACAGGCCTAGAATGTCTTACATATATCATTGAATATCCATTCTCATTGACATCTCCTCTTTTCTTACTTCCTCTCTCTGCCCAGAAGTCCTGTCTGTACCTCCTTTCTAGCTATTGGCCATTCAGCTTTTTATTACACCAATCACAGAAATATACCTTCATAGAGTGTTCAAATATGCCACAGCAGAAAATCCAGCTCTAGAAACTTTCATCAGTGCTTAAAGTTCTATTGGATAATGCTGGTCAACTCTAGGCTCTGGTGAGACAGCACACATAGAAATGTTGATCAAAATACATGGAGTGGTATCATGCAGAACTGTTTTTGGAGGTCTGCTTGAGTGCCCCATCTCTGTGCCCAAACGAGCCCTCTGAGGGCCTTGGGCAGCTGCCTGCAGCTGTATGGTTGTCCAATTCTGTCACTGTGCTTCTTTGTCCCTCCTCCTATCTCTAAGAAGTATCTGCCTATAGTTTTGTCTCTTCCATCCTCATTCCCCATACATGTTCTATCACTCTCCAAATGTCTTTCTCAGGACCCCAGAAATCCTTAGGTTGATTGGTCAATTTGTTCTCTATCATCTGCCTAGGCTTGATGAAGGTGGTTGGGAAGTAGAGACTAGCAGAGGCAACCCAATTTGGTTTCTACTGAATTGCTGCTGGTTTATATTTCTTGTTTTCCTTGGGCCTATCAAAGGACTGTATGGGAACCTGCCCCTTCCTTTCATCATGCTGTTTACTTTTGAAAAAAAGGAAATGGAACTGCCCAGTGTCTGGTTCATTAATTAGGTTACCAACACCTTCCACCTTCCACTGAGACCTTTAAGTCTCAGTTCTACTCAGGTGCCGTGCCCATCCCATAAAGGCTTCCTCCAACATTACAAAGAACAATTGCAATTGTTCTTAGAAGCCGATGCCCCAGACTCAGAGGAAGTCCCCACCCATCTCTGTTGTGCTGGAGTGGTGTGACTACTGCATTTTTGTCCAAGTTTCATTTAACAGATGTTGGTGATGTGCTCTGAGCCCGGCCCTGGATTTGCTAGGCTTTACAAGACAAATGAAGCCCCCGCTTCCTGCTTGTCCATCCTAGAGGGAGAGAAGACAACAAAAAGAAAAGGGGATCCTGATTAGCAGATTGGTTCTGGGTTAGAGGAAACTGTGTAGGTTTGGTGAGTGTTCAAATTAGACATGCCTTAGTGTATCCCCATGGCTGCCCCCTGTTCCTGGGAGTCTGAATCTTAGCTACCTACCAGCCAGCTCTGCTACCACTCAAATTCAGTTGCTGGCATTTCTCAGTATTTCTCTGAGCTGAGACCTCTGACTTTTTCCACCTGGGTGGGATGGATGGGTTCTGGATTCAGTGGGAAGTTCTAGTTCTTGTTGAGCAGCATGTCCAGTGGAGACACCAAGTGGTCAGACTCTAGAACAGCCATAGTTAAGCTGAGCTGTGGAACAAGGTGGCACTTACTGTGTGGACCCTGACCTAGACACAGTTGACTTGTCTTGGCTCAGTCCTGGTTCAGTACTAATCCTAACCTAGGTGAAAGCCAGTCTTTCTAAACAGCATAGAATTTTTTTTTGAGACAGAGTTTCTCTGAGTAGCCTTTTATAGAGCAGGCTGGTCTTGAAGTCAGAGAACCACCTGCCTCTGCCTCCCAAGTGTTGGAAGTTCTCAACCTTCCTAATGCTGTGACACTTTAGTACAGTTCCTCATATTGCGGTGACACAAACCATAAAATTATTTTCTTTACTACTTCATAACTACTATTATGAATCACAATGTAAATATCTGATATGCAACCCCTGTGAAAGGATTGTTTGACCCAAAAGGAGTCATGATCCACAGGCTGAGAACCACTGGTAAAGGTATGCACCACTATGCCCAGCTTCATGTCTTATTTTATGTATTTGTTTGTTTATTTGAGTCAGGGCCTAGGTTGGTCTTGAACTTATGATTTACTGACCTCAGCTTTCCAAGTAATAGGATTACACCATGCCTGGCCAAAAGCCTTTATTTAAAAATCTCTACTATTATGTCTGATATCACCTTTTAAATTATTATTTTCATTTATGTTTTTAAAACAATATATTTTGGTCATATTCTTTATTCTCCCATATTGGTTTAAAAGAAAATGGCCCCAAACGGAGTGGCACTATTAGGAGGTGTGGGCTTGTTGGAGGAAGCGTGTCTCTGTGGAGGTGGTCTTTGAAGTCTCATATATGCTCAAGCCACCCAAGTGAGACAAAGCACTTCCTGTTGCCTTCTGTTCAAGATGTAGCAGCAGCATATCTGCCTGCACACTGTTGTGTCAGCCCATGATGCTAATGGACTGAACCTCTGAGAATGTGAGCCACGCCCATTAATGTTTTTCCTTTATAAGAGTTGTC
>JAQHUG010000077.1:4089030-4120298 GCA_028555095.1 Dicrostonyx torquatus
GGTTAAGCCAGGCAGTGGTGATGTATGCCTTTAATCCCAGCACTCAGGAGGCAGAGGCAGGCAGATCTCTGTGAGTTTGAGGCCGGCCTGGTCTACAAAGTGAGTTCCAGGAAAACCAGAGCTACACAGAGAAACCCTGTTTCGAAAAACCAAAAATAAATAAATAAATAACCAAACATGTTGCTGATATGTGGACATACCTGTAATCCTTGCATTTGAGAGGCTGAAGCAGGATTGTGAATTTGAGGCGGCCTGGGCTGATCAGCAAGACACTGTACAAAATAAAAACATCAGAAAATCCGCTGTCTGGCTATGATCACTCCCGTTACAAGCTCCCACCTAGTCTTGATGTAATACTAAACGTGTGCTATATTTTCTCCCTTTGAGCTCCCATGTTAGAGGAAAAGAGGATGTATTTTAAAAGTATGAATTGAGGTTTAGACTCTAAATGCGATCAAAACGTTTAGAAAATTCGTTCATTCACTTGGTTTCAACAAAGGCGTATTGTGCTCCTGCTTCCTCCAAGGCCGAGTGTCAAGTGTTGGGGTCTCAGCAGATAAAACATTCTGTTGGGGCTGCAGCCCGAAGCACAGGTGGCACTCCCTGCTGGCCCCAGCTCATCCAGTTTCAGGCAGGGACCTTTCTCAGGCTCCTCCACTGGTCTAATCAGAGCGCTGAGAACCGGAAGTGAAACTGCAGGGCTGTCTGAACTCACCTGCAGTCATCTCTGGAGCCCGAGAGAACTGCATGCCCAACTGCTTCAAGAACCCTACCTGGCGCTCTGCACAGCGGGCGGCCCCTGCAGTTGCTTTGCGCAGCTGGGCACCAAGACCAGTGATCTTTTATGCCCTCCCCCACCCCCAGCATGGGGCAGGTGGCCAGGATGTCAGGCTAGTTTCACTCAGGGAGTCTTAGCAACTGTGCATTGAACCCACAGATGAACCTCATTCGCCTGTTGGTGTTCCCAGGCAAACTGCTGTCCTGAGTTTTACCTTAGTCACCTATCTGGAGAGGGCAGGGACATCTTGTAGGATCGGTCTGCTGAGTCATCTCTGTGTTTCCCTCATTTTCTGACTCGATCAGGGCTTTTTAAAGACTTGTCCCTTTTATCCTCCCCTGGGTATATAGGCATATAAAATAGGCATGCAAGCCAAACCTCTAGTAGACCTAAATCATGAAGAAATTTATTTTAAGATAATCCTATGTTATACCTATGATTTCACCATTTATTAACGTTAACAAAGTTTCATACACTGGGAATGGATGTATTTGGTCTTTTTTTCCCTCTCCCTCAGAAAGAGCTATATTTGGGTTGAGATGGGTCAGTTGGTTAAGTGCTTGCTCTACAGGCATGAAGACCTGAATTGGCTCCTCCAGAACCCATGTAAAAAGCTGGGCATGCCAGGCTTGGTGGCACATGCCTTTAATCCCGGCACTTGGGAGGCCCAGGCAGGTGGATCTCTGTGAGCCCAGACTAAACTACACAGAGTTACAGGATAGACTACTTAGAGAGACCCTGTCTGAAAACCAGAACAAAACCCCCTCCAACCCCTCCCCCAAGCTGGCCATGAGGGTGCTTTCTTGTAATTTCAGTGCTGGGGAGGTGAAAGCAGGTGGTTCCTGGGGCTCCTTGACCAACCAGTTCAGCCTGCTTGGCAAGCCCCAGGTCCCAGGGAGACCCAGGCTCAAAGTCTCAAACCAACCAACCAATTAAGGCAGACAGTGCCTGAGAACTTGATACCAAGGCTGTCCTGTGTCCTCTGGTATACTTTCCTACATGAGTGCTCGCCCCTCATTAACTCTTGAGTGGAAATTAGATAGCGCAGGGCATCTTCAGTGTTAGAGTCGATATTTTGATTTTGTAATTGTCAGTGCTGAGAATAATGCTTCACAGAGATACACAGTGCAAAATGGTCAAAGTATGGTTTGGACGGCTATTTCAGAAATTATTGGGAATTCTGACCTAATCCCAATTCCAAATTTATTTAATAGTTTGTGGTATGTGTGTGTTCCATGCATCTCGTGTGAGAGTCCATGAGCCTATGCTGTTTTCTTTTTCTTTTCTTATTTATTATTATTTTTTTTTAATGGGGGGCGGTTTCGAGACACGGTTTCTATGTGTAGCCCTGGCTGGCCTGGAACTAGTTTTGTAGACCAGGGTGACCTCAAACGCACAAAGATCCGCCTGCCTCTGCCTCCCAAATTGTGGGATTAAAGGCATGCATCACCACCGCCTGGCTAGAGTTTATGTATGTTTATGTAGAGGCCGGAGCGGGCTTTGAGTGACTTCCTCTGTTGCTCTCCCCGATACTGAGTTCAGATGAGGTCTCTGACTCATCAATGTTTTCGTTGTCTGGCCAGCAAGCTCTAGAGCTCCACCTGTCTCTAGTCCTCAGTACTGCGGTTATAGGTATATGCAGCCGTGCCTTGCTTTTTTTTTTTTTTCCCCCATCCCTAGAAACAGTTTCCCTCTGTAGCCCTGGCTATCCTGGAACTCATTCTGTAGACCGACTGGTCTCCAATTCACAGAGATCCGCTTGCCTCTGCCTCCCGAGTGGCTGGTGAACTTTTTTTTTTTTTTTAAATTTTAAGGCAGGTTCTCACTGTTGTCTTGGCTGGCCTGGAACTTGCTGTGTAATCTAGGCTGACCTTGAATTTATAGAGATCCCCCGCCCCCTGCCGCTCCCCCCCCCCCCCCGCACCTCTGTCTCCTGAGTGTGGGATTAAGGGTGTGCACTACTAAGTCTGGCTGATGATGTGAGATTGGGAGTCCAATTCTTTGTGTGTGCAAAGCTTGTGTTACTGACTGAGCCATCCCTCCTGCCCCATAATGAGTTTTAAAACTGGAAGTCAAGTCAATGACTGAAACAACAATTTTAAAGAAAGATTTACTTTTTCTTTTAAAAAAGATTTATTTTTATTTATATATCAGTATTTGCCTGATGTATGTCTGTGTGCTATGTACATGCCTGATCTGCATGGAAGCCAAAATAAGGGGTTAGACCCAAGTTTGGTTCCTGGCACCTACATTAGGCAGCTCCATAGGGGTCTGTCACCTCTGGCCTCCAGGAGCAGTGCATTCACATTAACTAACACACACACACACACACACACAATAATTAAAAGAAAATATTTTAAAAATGAATAAATCCCCTTTTACCATGTTGAAAATTAAACCCTTATGGATATAGGGGATAATAAATATATAGGATCCAATTTTATTTATTTGATTTGCCCTATATCACAAATAAAAATGGCAACAATCATACCCTAGCAACTTCCTTTCTAGACATATTCACAAACATTTGAAAAGTATATACTTATTATCTTAATTTTTGTTTTACATGTATTTAGTATGTGTATGCCCATGCATGTGCCATGGTGTTGTTGAAGCAGAGGTTAGCGGATCCATGCATGTGTCACGGTGTGCAAGTAGAAGTTAATGGACAGTCATGGAAGTCAGTTCCCCCTCTTCACTGTGTGGCTTCTGGGAATTGAACTCAGGTAATCAGGCATGGCAGAAAGCGCTCTTACCCACTGAGCCTTTTTGCCAGCCCTGAAATACATATAAATCTAATCTAATAGGCTAATATATATGTATATATGATAAAATATATAAGTATATATATATTTCATATTTTATTTTGCATGTATAAGAGTTTTGCCTGCATGTATGTGTGTGAACCATTTTGTGCTGTACCCACAGAGGCCAGAAGAGGGTGTTAGAATCTTCGGAGCTGGAGTTATAGATGATTGTAAGCTGCCCTGTGGGTGGCAGGAAATGAACCCAGATCTATTGGTTCTATAGATGGAACTATTGATCCATCTCTCTAGTTCCTAAAGTTTATATTAGTACTTCTTTTATATATTTTTATGTGCATCGGTGTTTTGCCTGCATGTATAACTGTGTTAGGGTGTCGGATCCCCTGGAACTGGAGTTACAGACAGTCGTGAGCTGCTGTGTTGCTGCTGGGAATTAAACCAGGTCCTCTGGAAGAGCAGCCAGTGCTCTTAACCTCTGAACCACCTCTCCCGCCCTTTGTTCTTTACATTTTAAGGCTGAGTGACACTTCATCGTCTCATACTCTCTTTTTATATTTATGTATTTATATTTATGTACATGTATGTACAGATGCATATCAAGTGCTCAGGTGGAGGTCGGAGGATGACTTTCAGGAGTGGGGCTCTCTCCTGCCCCCCCGTGAGAGCTGTGATAAACTCAGGTCGTCTGGCTCGGCAAGAAGCACTTTACTCGCTGAGTCCTGTCTCACTGCCTCAGTTCTTTATATTTCAGAAATTCTTCGTATTTTGGAAATGTTCCTACAGCTTCGTTGTCACAGCATAGAGCGATTGCATGGCACACGCTCTCCTCACGGTTCTCATGTAGTTGTGGGCACACAAATAACTAGGTATCCTACAAGCAATTTCTTTACGTTTTATTTTTTGTAGTTTTAGTAATTTTGGTTGTATTTTTCTCTAGTAGGTTTTTCGGACTCACAAGAATCCTCCTTCTTCAGTTCTTTCATGTCCATAGCTATGCTAGCCGACTTCTTACAACTGTGGTAAATATGGAAGAAACTGACTGTTTTTAAAATGTCACTTCCTTTATTTTGGTGTAAAGCATTGCTCAATAATATTTGAATTTATTTTCTTATATCAGCTATTTATGTATTATTTATTTATTCTTCCTAGCACACAAAGGACTTTTCCCTCTTTCCCTGAAGTTCAGAGATTTTTATTAGAATATATCCTAAACTCTAATTATTCTGTGTTGATATTTCAGGTATATCGTGTATTCACTTTCTTCCTTTTATTTTTTAGGTTTTTCAAGACAGGGTTTCTCTGTGCAGCCTTGGCTGTTCTGGAACTCTCTCTACTCTTTCTATAGACCAGGCTGGCCTCAAATTTACAGAAATATTCCTGCCCTTGCCTCCTGAGTGCTGGGATTAAAGGCATTTTTTTTCCTTGCTTTTGCGGGGCTGTTGGGGGGGGGGAGTTTCTCGTTGTGTAGCCCTGGCCGTCCTGGAATTGCAGTGATCCACTTGCCGCCTCCCAAGGGTTGGTACAAAAGGCAGCCCCTAGCACACACGGTTTTGAATGTTCTGTTGACACGAAATCTTCCCTCTCTTTGAAGGCATTATCTCGAGGCAGGGCTGAGTGTATCTTCAGAATCTTCATTTCTAAAACAGTCCCTAAGAAATGCACTTCTCCTTCCCGAGTGCCTTGCTGTGCTCACAGGCGTCCTAGTGCTGATGTGTGGCACTCTCTCACAGCCTTGCGTGATTCTGGATGCCTCGCCCATCATTTTGAAACGGGTCAGGTTCTGTTCTGCCCTGAGACCATCTCTCTGGCATGCGTTTCCTGCTGGGGGAAATGCTATTTTGTTCCTCATTTTTCTTGCTTGAATTAACTTCATTTGGGATTTGGCCTCAAGACTTTTCTATGGTTTAATGTGAAGGTCGTTTTCCTCAGCTGAAGGAGTGGTATGGGCTAACGTTCCTAACTGGAAGAACTCTTTCCGTATGGTTTTAATGTGGCATGTAGAGAGATTGCAACCTCTTGCGGGGGAATTCCTGGTGGCTCAGTTTCTGACCTCCACTTACATTGGGCCTTTCCTCTCCTCCTTAATCGCGCTGATCCCATTTTTCTGTGGGCTATACGAGATTAATAAACTCTGCTGGCATCATGTGATCTGCCTAGCAAGGGTGGAAGCCGAGACAGGGTTTCTCTATGTATTTGGGATTCACTTTGAACTCCTCACCCTCGTCTCAGTCTCCAGCATTACAGGCATACACCACCACACCCAGCCTCGGGTCAGTTTGTCTAGTGGTCAGTTACATATTGTGCCGTAGGCATGATGAGATGATAAATATCTGAGTGCTACTTGCTCTTTTGTCTGTTGCCAGGCTTCCAATTCTGTTCCTCTCCTTCAGTTCCTGCAGGCTTGACCTCTGCTCCTTGTACCTGGCTCAGGAGAGGGACATGTGTTGGGTCCCCTTCCTGTGGTCTTTGCTGTGTCCTCTGGGGCATTTCTTCCTAAGGCATGTTCTAGAGAACAGAAGGAAAGAAGGAAGGAACTGACTCCATCACCTCAGAAGAGGTGGGCCTGGGTTGTGAAGGGCCTACTGCGAGCCTGCATCGCCATCTGCTGGCCACATGTTTAATTACATGGAAGAGAGGCCACAGTTCCACCTCAGCTAGTGGAGTGGATTAATTAATCTTTTTTTCTTCTACCTAAAATGATATATTCATGTTAAAATAATAATAATAATACAAAGAGAATTTTTCTACTGTCTAGACATGTAAACCCTTGTTTATAGTCTTTGTGTGACAGGGTCTGTCTATGTAGCTCTGGCTGTCCTGGAACTTGCTTATGCAGTCCAGGCTGGCCTCGCAGTCACAGAGATCCATCTGCTTCTGTCTCCTGAGTGCTGGGATTAAAGGTGGCTGTCACCATGCCTAACTACACTTTTCTTTTTAGAAAACACAAAGAATGTGTATTTTTCTCACATTCTGTAGCTCAAGACTTTGTTTTAACTCTGTTTTTCTGGACGGCAGGGAGTAAGGTGTTAATTCACCTTTCTGTTTCCGGGTCTGGCTGTGTAGTCCCCAAGACTCCTGGTTCTGCTCGCCTTTCATGGGAGAAGGACTCTGCAGATGTGGACCTGGAGGTGGGGAAGTTACCTTGGCTTCCTGGGCGGGCAGTCGATCACCTGAGCCACTCTCAGGACAATGGTCTTTCTCTGTGAGCAGAGGCCTGGTCTTGGTTTGAGTTGGAGATGCAACAGTGATGGATTGGAAGCTGCATCACACCTAAGCCAAGGAATCTTAGTGGCTTCTGGAAACTGAATGTTCTAGAAGAAAGTCACACTTATGTTGCAGACTAACTGACTGGTTGGAACTTCATGATTGTGGAAAGTTGGATACTGTGGATGTGGGGCCAGAATTATCTCGGGTTCCTCTTAATACCCCAATGGCTACTAGTTGCCCACCTTTGTGTCTGACCTAACATCCTTTTCCGAATGTGTATATGTGTGCATATGTGTATATGTGTGTACATGTGCATATGTGTATATGTGTGTATGTGTGTACATGTGCATATGTGGATATGTGTGTATGTGTGTACATGTGGATATGTGTGTATGTGTGTACATGTGCATGTGTGCATGTGTGTACATGTGCATATGTGTGTATGTGTGTACATGTGGATATGTGTGTATGTGTGTACATGTGCATATGTGGATACATGTGTACATGTGCATATGCATATGTGTGTACACGTGCATATGTGGATATGTGTGTATGTGTGCACATGTGCATATGTGGATATGTGTGTATGTATGCACATGTGCATATGTGTATATGTGTGTATGTGTGTACAGGTGCATATGTGTATATGTGTGTATGTGTGTGCATGTGGATATGTGTGTATGTGTGTACATGTGCATATGTGTATATGTGTGTATGTGTGTACATGTGCATATGTGTGTATGTGTGCATATGTGTGTACATGTGCATATGTGTGTATGTGTGTACATGTGCATATGTGGATATGTGTGTATGTGTGTACATGTGCATTTGTGGATATGGTGTATGTGTGTACATGTGTATATGTGTGTATGTGTGTACAGGTGCATATGTGCATATGTGTGTATGCGTGCACATGTACATATGTGGATATGTGTGTATGTGTGTACATGTGTATATGTGTGTATGTGTGTACAGGTGCATATGTGCATATGTGTGTATGTGTTGGATGTTGTTGCTCAGGAGATGTCCACCTCATTTTATCATTTGGTTTTTGACAGCTATTTATTTACTATAGAGGCGGGGGAGTATGCGGGGTCAGAAGACAACTGTGTGAAATTGCTCTTTTCTTCTGTCATGTGAGTTCTTGGGCTTGAACTCAGGTCATCAGGATTCATCTATACTCACTGAACCATCTCGATGTCTTCACCTTGTTTGGGGTACAGATTCTTCTCTCACAGGCCTGGAGTTTGCTGGCTGGCCAGCAAGCCCCGAGGATCTTCTAAGTGCTGTGGTTACTTGTGCATGCCATGGCGCACAGCTTTTATTTTATTTTTTAATTTTTTAAAAATATTTATTTATTATGTATACAATATTCTGTCTGTGTGTGTGCCTGCAGGTCAGAAGAGGGCACCAGACCCCATTACAGATGGTTGTGAGCCACCATGTGGTTGCTGGGAATTGAACTCAGAACCTTTGGAAGAGCAGGCAATGCTCTTAACCTCTGAGCCATCTCGCCAACCCCGGCACACAGCTTTTATACATGACATCTGGGGACTAGACTCAGGGCCCCATGCCTGTATGCCAAATACTTTAATGGCAGAGCGGTCTTCCCAGACCCTAACATTCTTTTGAGAACCAGCTGGAACCTGGTAGATATATCAGCTTGGCAGATCACCAGCTGTCATCAACCCCAAAGCTAAGTGTGTGGTCAAATTGCATCTGAGACCTCTAATAGACTTCTTGGCTTTGCTGTGACTTACCTGCTACCCAGTGCCTCCACCTGTGTATATGAAAATGCCTGACTTATGGTTTTATTTTCTTCTGTAATTCTAAAAATGTCATGAGATCATATCTACATTGGAGCATGTTTGTGGGGGGTTGTGGGAGGGTCCACCTGTATTTCTGTGCTTTGATTGGTTAAATAAAGACCTGCCTGGCTTATAGTTAGGTCAACCCTTAGGTGGGCGGAATAGACAGAACGGAAGTTCTGGGAGGAGAAGAAGGAAGGAGCAGAAGCCACGAACCACCGTTGCAGATGGATGCAGGTTAGACCTTTCCAGTGAGTCACCACGTGGTGACTTACAGACTTTTATAATGGGTTAGTTTAATTATGAGAGCTAGCCAAGAAAAGGCTAGTGATAATAAGCCAGGTAGAGTTTAAATGAATCCAGTTTGTCACGTGGTTATTTTGGGTGCAGCCAGCCGCTGAGTGGGCCAGCAGCTGGGGGCTTGGGAGCTGGCGGCTGGGGAACACAACACATACCTCTCCGCCCTATTTACAACAGGGGGTGATAACCTGAACCTGTTTCCTGGGCCATGCACACCCATATTTGACTCAAGAATAAACTATCTCTTGTTTCTTCTGATGTGTGAGCCATACTTTATGTCACTACTTTGATTTTTATTTTTGAGACAGATTTTCTCTGTGTAACAGTCCTACTAGCTCTTGTAGACCAGGCTGGCTTTGAACTCACAGAGATCTACATGCCTCTGCCTCCTGAGTGCTGGGATTAAAGGCATGCATCACTACCGCCTAGCTAAGTGCTGAAAAAAATGGATGTTTCTGGGAGCCCTACAGAGGAATACAGACCTGTTGGCTTCTGTCCCGGGGCCTGTAAAGCACAGATGTTTCTGATTCTAGACGATGATCATCTGATGATGTTATTGTGTGTGGTAATGAGTTAGTTACAAGACAGGAAATGACAGGTTGCATGTACATAGGAAGTGTTGCAAGGTCCCCTCCGGGAAGGTAGCCATTTGTTCTTTATGCATTTCACAGTCATTTTCTGAGTATCTAGTATGTGCCCAGGATGTGCTCAGTACAGGTTTATGGTCATCTGTCCTTGTGACACCAATTAAAACAGCCAAATTAATAGCAGAAAAGTGTAAAAGGAGATTTAACATGGTCACATTAGGAAGAGAGGCAGAGATCCAGCAACTCTCAAGTTTACCTTTGGGGTCCTGAATTGAGATTAAAGTTTAAACAGAAGGCCAAGGACATGCGTATCTAAGCAGGCCTGACCCAGGTGTGATCGTGCCCACCACTGACCATCTTTGGGCCTCAGTCTTACCCTAGAAAGTGAAAGTTTGACAAGTTGTAAATCTCTTTGTAGGAGACAAGTTCTTCACAGCCGGCACATTTTTTTTCTCTTACCATGAGATCCCTGGGGAAGTTCCCATTTCTTGGGGGTGGGGGAGTCAATTGTTTCAATAGTCTAATAGTTATATTGAAAGATACAAGTTTTCCTACTGAATGTCTTCATTTCTCCCAAGCCAGTTATTTTGCTTTCATGGTGGTGGTGGGGTGTAGTGGGCGGGCTCAGGACAGCAGGACACTATTAGCAGGGTCACAACACCCACCAACCCACAGCATTGTAATAGCCGTGGGTGCAGGGAATTTTGAGGGTGTGGAGTTGTGGCCCCTCCAGACCTTAGCCTCCAGGCTTAAGGAACCACTTGCTCAAATGTCACACAGACTTAGTCTTTCCTGAATCCGGTTGGGGTTCAAAGGACAGGACCACAAGGCAGGACCCACTGGCTAAATGTGTGGTGGAGCCGTGACTCGGGCCTGATGGGGATCCTTGCACTGATACACTGGGTACAGGGGCCTGGGCCACATGCTTGAGGTCAGTGGGGTCAGGGAGGGTGTTTTAGTTAGGGTTTCTATTCTTGTGAAGAGATACCTCGACAGTGACAACTTTTATAAAGGAAAAACATTTAATTGTGGTGGCTTACATTTTTAGAAGTTTAGTCTATTTTCATCATGGTGCGACATGGTGGCCTACAGGTAGACAATGGTGCTGGAGCTGAGAGTCCTACATCTGGATAAGCAGGCAACAGGAAGTGATCTGTCTCACTGGGCGTGGCTTGAGCATCCGTGAGACCCCAAAGCCTGTCTTCAGTGACAACACTTCCTCAAACAAGAACACACCTACTCCAACAAGGCCACACCTTCTCACAGTGCCACTCGCTTTGGGGGCCATTTTCCTTCAAACCACCACAGAGGGCTACCTGAATGGTGGGCCAAGAAGCCAGGGTCTGTACCCTCAACCCCTTTCCATAGCAGTTGTAGAAAAGGCCTAGACTGGGCCCAGGGTCCTGGCTTCAGGAAGTAGTGCAAAATCTGGGTTTAGGATCTTGTGGTGACAGGTTAGGGGGTAGAAGCTGGAATACATTCCTGGGCTCTGGAGTTCTGTGAGGAACTTTGCCCTGTGCTCTCCTGTTGAATCCTGAGGTTTTCAAAGCTTTTTAGCAGCTGTCCGCAAGCCCCCAGTGTGAAGGATTTCTCTGGAAGCACCTGCCCAGGGGCTCAGAAACTCTGTGATGGTAGTGGTGGGTGGGATCACACCAACTCCTCCCCAGTCCTCTCTCCCCTTTCCCATCCCACCTTTCTTTCTTTTCGAACAGTTTCTTGTTGTGTATCCCAGACTGGCCTCGAATGTGAAGCCTCGGAAGAGTTTCTGGTGGGAATTAGGGGACACAGAGGGAGTCATCCTGGTAGATGGAAGAACCACAATGCGGGTCTGGATGCCGATCAGAAAGACCCAGTGGCCCGACCCCAAGTTAGTGAAAATGCGGGCTGGAGACGATGTGCTGCTGTTCCTGGTGGCATATTTTAGGAGTAGCTGTTGGTTCAAGTGCCTGGAGCCCAACTTCCTGTGCAGTTCTGTCCCGTTCAGCCCAGACTGAGCCTTACAGAGTGGGTGTTAGAGTGTCTGGGGAGCGAATTTGATAGAGAAGATGGCATATGCTGACCATGGAGTCTCCTTGGCTCTTCACCATCCCAACACTGGCCAGGTTTGTTCTTTCCGTGAGTTTCTGAATTTCCTGTCTGATGTGGAATAAGAGGAAGTGGGAGGAGGGTGGCAAGTGGCAAATCAGTGGGTGAAGCGCATTCTGTGCAAACGCGATGACCCGAGTTTGTCTACAACACGGACGATGGGGTACTCTGTTTATGAACTCTCAGCACTCCTCCTGGAAGATGGGAGGAGACAGGAGGATGGCCAATAAGCTGGTGTGTGTGTGTGTGTGTGTGTGTGTGTGTGTGTGAAATAGCCTGGGAGTACATGGTGTGGCAGCAGAGAAGGGAAACTCTGCTTCAACAAGTGAGAAGGTGAAGGTGGTAACTCTCTAGAAAGTTGTCTTCTAACCTTCACATGTGTATTGTAGCACATGTGTTCTTCCCCCACTGCACATACATACACATACCCATTGCATATACATATACACACCTACTGCAATACATACACACATACTTACATACAAACATACACACATACATACACACTACATATACATACATACACCCACTGCAATAATACACACACCCACAGCACATACATACACACACACCTACCGCAATACATACACACACCCCCACTGCACATGCACACACACACACACTGTACACATACATAAAACACACTGCAGACTACACACTGAACATACACACACTGCACACATGTGCGCACACTGCATACACACATGCATGCTGCATGTGCACCCTAGTCATGCTGAATACCATGCACATACCTGCACCACACAACATACACATACAGTGCACACACCACACACATACTACAGACACATGTGCTGCATACACACACATGCATATGCACACAAGTGTGATGTCAGTGAGTATCGAAATGAACATGGGCAGTAACCACAGGGGCATTCTCAAGGACTTGGATGTTGTGAAAAGTGAACATGGAGGACACTGGTTGTGGCACTGTCTAAAGAATGGAAATTTGGAAGCAACCGAAGTGTCAGCATCAGGGGCTTGGGAAAATAAACTGCAGTACAGATGGGAGATGCCAGGAGGCTGACAGCTCCTGAGTTAAAATGAACAGCCTCAACGCATTGACATGCAAAGAGCTGAAAAACCAACAGAATTGGAAAGCAAGCATTTTAGGAATTTATATATGTATGAGAAGAATGAAAACAGGGCAGAGGGAGTGCACACTGCTCTCATTTATCAATGAGCAAATGAATGCTTCATTGTCTGAGGAAGTCTTTGTAATCTTTCAGATCTAAATTTAATGCCTCACTGTAGCACAATTAATAAAAACCCAGAGACAGAAATCGGGGTTCAACCTGAAGGTCAGAAAAGCAAAGCAGCCGACTGACTACTGGCTCTTCTTCCTCAGTCCAAAATGGTGAACTTGCCTCCAGGGATCTCAGAATGAGACTGTGTCTGAGAGCTGTCTCCTCCCGTCTTACATTCCTCTCTAGTGCTGTGATTAAAGGTGTGCACCCCTACCACCTGATTTCTATGGCAAACTAGTGTGACTACTGGGATTAAAGGTGTGTGTCACCACTGCCTGGTCTGTAAGACTGATCAGTGCAGCTGTTTTACTCTCTGAACTTCAGGCAAGCTTTATTTACTAAAATACAAATGAAATGCCTCTACATCTGTTTTCCCTGACCCCTACGTTGGGTAGGTACATTTATATATCTTTCCTTCATGTCCCTCATTACTGTTGTGTGATTATTTGGTCAATGTCCATCTTCTCCACAAGCCTCATTTATTCACACTCTGGCCACTTTAACAAAGCATCCGGTACCTGGCCCCGTGAATGGCTTTCTGAGTTATTGCATCTTTGAGCCCAGGGTCCTTGTTTGTAAAGGGTAATAATTTCTTCTTTATGTTTTTAAATTGAAAAATTGTGTGTACGTATGTGTGTGTATATAGGTATGTGTATATGTGCCCATATGTGTGTGCGTGCGTATGTGTATGCATGTGAAGGCCAACGGTCAGTCTTGACTATTGCTTCTCAGGAACTGCCTACCTTACGTTGTAAGACAGGGTCTCTCACTGGCCTGGAGTCCATCAAATAGGTTGGCTGGTTGCCTGGCCAGCAAGCCCCAGGGACCCTGCCTCTCATGGCATCATTCCTGATGTTTTATCTTTTTATTATTACTGTTTCTATTATTATTATTATGACAGAATCTCACTAGCCATGGCTGTCCTAGAACTTGCTGTGTAGACCAGGCTGGCCTTGAACTCACAGAAATCTACTTGTCTCTGTCTACCTAAGGCTGGGATTGAAGTTATGGGCTACCATGCCTGGTGGCTGACTTTAGATGTGAACTTTGGAGATTAAGTTCAGGTTCATGTGCCTTCAAAGCAAATACTTTGCTAACAGCCATCTCTCCAGCCCCATGACTCTTTCTTTAGTCAGTTGTTAGAATTTAAAATAAAATGGATGAACACAACCTATCAAAGAGGTCGGTGTTAGAACCTCAGTTTATCTATTTATTTAGAATTATCTATCTATCTATCTATCTATCTATCTATCTATCTATCTATCTATCTATCTATCTGCTTTTTCGAGACAGGGTTTCTCTGTAGCTTTGGAACCTGTCCTGGAACTAGCTCTTGTAGTCCAGGCTGTCCTCGAACTCACAGAGATCCACCTGCCTCTGCCTCCCTAGTGCTGGGATTAAAGGTGTGTGCCACCACTGCCCGGCTTTACTCACCCGCCTTTACGTTGCTATTTTTTTATTGTGTATATATATGTTTGCTGCATATATGTCTGTGTACCACATGTATGCCTGGTGCCTTTGAAGGTAAGAATAGGATGTTGGATTTGCTAGGACTGGAGTTACAGACAGTTGTGAGCTGCCATGTAGGTAGTGAGAATTGACCTCTGCAGGAGCAGCCTGCTAAGCCATCTCTCCAGCCCCAGGACCTCAGTCTATTTGTTGAGTGTGTTAATGTTCTTGTCCAAGAAACACCATGTGATCACCAGGTGGCGCTGTGATCATTTGCTTGGGAGTTTCTTAACCCATCCGCCTACACAAAGCTTCCTAGTGGTCCCAAAGCTTCCTTCTTAGGTCTACAGGTCCCCAAGTGGCCATTCTGCCTTTGCTCTGTCCTTTCAGTGATGGCAGGCTGGAAACTCTGTTCTCTGAGCATGGCAGCTACACCCACAGGACTGGGTGATCCAGTTGGTAGGCAGCCCTGGGAGAAACACGGAAGAAGGAAGGAAAAGGCTCAGAGTACAGAACTGGAGAATGTCTTATGCAAGTGTGGGCTCTGACCATCTCCAGG
Source organism: Dicrostonyx torquatus (assembly GCA_028555095.1). Taxonomy (NCBI): domain Eukaryota; kingdom Metazoa; phylum Chordata; class Mammalia; order Rodentia; family Cricetidae; genus Dicrostonyx; species Dicrostonyx torquatus. Next base: position 4,103,834 of record JAQHUG010000077.1, read on the forward strand.
CCAGGCTGCGAGTCAGCCCAGAGCTTTAGTGTGACTGTTCTGTGCTTACCTACAACAGCATGAGCACCCATCCTATGCCACCTTGTGGGTGTCATTTCTCAAAGTGTTTTCTGGGAAGAACTATTGTGATCACTATTGTGTCTTTGCTTTCTACATAAAAAACTAACAGAGAAAGTTGAAGAAGTTTGCAAGTTAAAAGTGGCAAGGCTAAGCTGGGCAGTGGTGTTGCACGCCTTTAATCCCACCCAGCACTTAGGAGGCAGAGATAGATGGATCTCTGTGAGTTCGAGGCTAGCCTGGTCTACAAGTGCTAGTTCAAGGACAGGCTCCAAAACTACAGAGAAATCCTGTCTCAAAAAACCAAAGAAAAAAGTGGCAAGGCTAAGTCCCTTCTTTGACTCTGGATAAATATTTAATTTGGCTGTCCCTCAGCGACCTCCTTATGAAGCAGGTAAAATAGTGTTGCCCTCCTTGCGTTTCCACGCAGAAGAAGTAGCTAACACCTGCACCAAAGGAACTTGGAAAGTGTTAGCTGTGGCCATTATGGTATCACCATGGAGAAGGCTCTTTCTAGACATGGTAGGATGTTTCTGAGAATCCAGTGCAGTTACTGCCATGTGGAAGGGTAGAAGAAACCTGACTGAGTGTGGTGGCAAGCTCCTGGAATTCCAACTATTCAGGAAACTGAGTCAGGGTGATCATCAGAGTTTGGGTGTTCAGAGGCAACATAGCCAGATCCTGCCACCATTCCCCACCCCACCCCACACCCCTGCCTCCCTACTGGACATTCCTGGTAGAGTTTGGCTTTATCATTGACTGTCTGAGGCTGGATTTTAGGCAACTCTATCTTGAGTTTTCCTTCCTAGAACAGAAGAGAGTAAAAGACTAATATGCACTGCATGGTGCCCTTGTAGATGTCATATGAACTACTGAGCACCAGGCGGGTAAAGTGGTAATTCACGAGTTTGTAAAATGTCACTTCCTGTTCTCAAGAGAAAGCAGATGGCCACATAAACCCAGGTGCCATTCTTTGGAAGCTATTCCCTTTCCTGAGACTCTCCCTACAACCTGGGACTCCCCTATTAGGCTATCCTGGCTGGTCAGTGAGCTCCAGGGACCTCCCTGTGTCTGTCTCTCTGGAGCCAGGATTGCAAACGCATGTCACCATACCCAGCTTTTTACGAGAGTGCTGGGATCGAACTCAGGTCCTTATGCTCATTTTACTGGCTTAGCTATTTGCCCTGCTCCCCTGCACTTCTCATGTTCTCTTTCTTCGTTTCTGTGTGGACTGTCTTCTTGAAAGGCAGAGTGCCTCTCCACACTCCATGCATGGGGCTCCAGGTGCCCAGCAGAGCTATGTCCTGGCTTCTTGTTGCTTAGGATGACTGGAGGGTTATGGCTGTCTGTATGAGTGGGGGGAGCCTACTGAGCATCCAGATATCAGTAAGAGCTGAGGGCTGAGAGGCACCCACTGGTGATCAGAAATCACCATGTGGTCCATTCTCCTTCAGGCCAAGGGTGCCCTGTTTCCTGTCCCTCCTGTATCTATAATGTTCCTGCTGTGTCTGTGTCTGCTACTGGCTGGCAGAGGACATAGAGCTCTGGGACTGGCTGAGGCCATCAAGTGTGGTTACATGTATGAGTTATGTTTCCCATTTCTCTATTTTCCTGAAAGAAGCAAGAGAGAAAGCCTTGATCTCGCTCAGGGTTTGAGAGGTGAAAGTATGGGGAAGTTCATAGATGCTCCTTGTGGCAGAAGTGTGTGTGTGGCAGTCTCCTGACATCTTGGAGGATCAGGAAACAGACAATTCAGGCCATGGTAGGACCGGGCTATTAAATCTTAAAGACCAACCCTGAATAATCTGTTTCCTGCCAGGGCGAGGCCACTAGACGGTGAGAAGTGGCTGCCCAGGGACCAGCTCAGTGTGTTGGTGTCATTGCTCCACTCATTTCAACAACTTCCCCCCAAAATCAGGGTGCTGTGAGCTTCCTGACAGGGTCACCTCACCTTTCTTTCTGGAAGCTATCATCACACAAGGAACACAGACATGGCAACTCATCTAGGTCTTTCTTTTAGATCAGATCTCCAAATAGGATGCACCATGACTGAATCAAGGTCCTGGGGTATGAGGTGCGGAGTCTTGCTGAATGCCCACTATTTTCTCTTCTCTTCTCTTCTCTTCTCTTCTCTTCTCTTCTCTTCTCTTCTCTTCTCTTCTCTTCTCTTTCATTTCTCCTCTCCTCCCCTCCCCTCTCTTCCCCTCTCCTCCCCTCTCCTCCTCCTCTTTCTTCCTTCTTTCCTTCCTTCCTTCTTTCTTTTCATTCTTTCTTTTCTTTTTTGGTTTTATTTTGTTGTTGAGACAGGGTTTCTTTGTGTAGCCCTGGATGTTCTAGAACTCATTCTGTAGACCAGGCTGGCCTCAAACTCACAGAGATCCACCTGCCTCTGCCTCCTGAGATTAAAGGCATGCACCACCACTATCTGGCTGCACTTTCTGGCTGTTTCTATTGATACCCTTCTCACTTCCTTGCTCCAGCACTTAATTACACATTTTAAATACTTATTTATTTATTGTATTGACGATGTGCATGTGGAGGTCAGAGGACAACCTGCTGGAGTCAGTTCTCTCCTACAATGTGGGTTTTGGGGACTGAACTCAAGTCATCAGGTTTGGCAACCCCTGAGCCATCTTGCCGACCCCAGCACTTAAATTTAATGGCCCTTTGTCTGCTCCTCTTCTGCTGCAGAGATTAATAGGTATGAATGAATATGGGCTGCCACAGTATAAGCGAGCCAATAGCCAGTGGGTAGACAGCTGAATCCCTGATGAGCAGGGCTCTGGGGACACCCAGTCTTGGCCATTTATTTCTCTTCTTAGGCTAGGTACTCACTGGGAGGTGTGCCCTTATCTAGAGTGGGTGCTACTCTGCTAACTGGAGGATCCCAGTCCCTTACTACCTGGGTTTGCCCCTCCCCTGGAGCAGCACCAGGTCGTGGGCAGTGTTGGGGTGTGGGAAATGGGAGAGAGAGCACACAGACAACAGCTGTTAGGCAATTTTCTCAGCTCCACGAGATCTTGGCATGAGATTTTAGGAACGCTCTTGTGGCTGTTTGCAGATTTGTATTCCAAAGTGAAACATAGAAATAATCCCAGTGGGGGTCACAAAAACAAAAGAATGACAACAAGTACACCATGTCTGGCCCCAGCCTGCTCCTTGTCCTGTTTGCACTTGCTGGCACAGGACCACCGCTGCCACAGGTCCCTGCCGGGCTCGGCTCCACACCCCAGTGGGACCTCAGTAGGCAACAAATGTCTCTTGAGTCTCAGCTTCAGTAGCTGCCAACTTGGGGTTCTGCTGTCCTCATGGGAGGAACTGGGGGGGCATGCGTGCATTTTTCAAGCAAGGTCTTCAGATGGTAATTTTATCACAGGCAGAAGACAGGCACGCTCGCAAGCCCCTGAATCACTAATGGGGCCTCCCTCTGAAGGTGCTCCTGCTTCTCGAGTGGTGATTACTCAGTACCCTGTATAATTATTTAATCAACCCAACTAAGTCCTCAGCATGAGTGGAGCTGGGGCAGCTGACCAGACCCCTCCCCCAACTCCTCAGGAACATAATCAGCTGCAGAGAGGGAGTGAGTACCCCCAGCTCTGCTTTTCTTTGTGAAAACATTGGGCTGTGTGGGAGGGAAGGGTGGCCAGGAGGGAGGGGGATAGGTCACCTTGGGATTCCCTCACTGAGGACAGGGAAGGTCTTTTGAGACTTTGAGGATGCTGAGAACCAGAGACTGAAAGTTAGCAGGCAAGGGACTTACAGAACCAGCCTAAGGCATGGACTTCCTTACTCTCGCCTCTTCCTCCTTTCCTTCCTCCCTCCCCATCCTCCTGTTTCATAGGTACTAGGCACACATACACATTCTTATTGACACACATGAAGTGAAGGCCTTCCTCTTTCCCCTCTCCCCACCCACAGTCCCACCTGCTCCCCGGAGGCAGCCGCAGCTGTCAGGCCAGACATTTCTTCTGTGCTCACACACTTAGCTTTGTGCCCTGGATTCTCAGCTCACTGAAACATCCCTCATGCTGTTTAGATCAGCGGTTCACATTCAGGCACTAATTTTATCCCCAGAGACATAAAGCAGTGGGGGGGGGCACTGTTCCTGGCACCCAATGATGGAGGCCAGGATGCTGCTAAATACATTTTGTGACATGGGTCAGCTCTCAGGGAACAGTGGTCCTGCCCGAGTATCAATAGTACTAGCTGGGGCTGAGGAAGCCAGGTCTAGAAAGTTCTCTATTTGTTCCCCTTCCCAGTCATTGTTGTCATCATCGTCACCACCACCATCACCACCACCACCATTGAGAGTCCTGGCAGGTTAACAGATATCCTTTTCATTATTATTTCTGCCTCTTCTTTTGACGATGTCTTGGTCCATGTATCTCTTCCAATGGCTTTTGAATTGCCTCCAGGTGGGAGAATGAGTGGAAGCCTCAGTGTGCTTCTCCGGTTGGATATTGGGATTACTACATAGTTACTAGGGTGAGTCATTGGTTGAATGATTTCCCAAGTCCTCATAAAATGCTTCTATTTTAAATACCACACACTTAAACTCAATTTTAATAGCTTCTGCATTGTGTTCTTATACGAGTGGCTTTTGGATTTCCCTACTCAAAATCTAAATTTTAAGGAAAATGCTAACTTGTTTTAATGCTATTCTGTTATGCCTTCAGGAGGGCTAGAGGGACTCTGACCATCATAGGGCGTGTTTGGTCCAGCCATACCAACCACCACATTGGGCCCTGAAAGGAGTATTTGGATGGTAACTGAGAGAGGTGGCTTCTGTCTCCAGCCCTTGGTGGTGGTGGAGAGGGGCTGGCTAGTAGCTTCACTTTACAGATGCCTCTCAGTGAGGCCATGTAGCATGCCCAGCATCTCTGAGAAATAATGTCTTTTCAGAGTCTTCACTTGGAAACCCCTTGGTTTGGCAGGGGGACTAAGTACAGCAGAAGGAGGCGCGGCCATGGGGTTAGATCGTGGGATCTGCAGAACACACTACCAGGTCAGTTTCTTCAGAGATGAGAAAGGCTGGACTAGATGGTCACCTGTCTCCTTCTTTCCCTACCCACTCTTTCCAGAGCCTTGGCACTCTGGCTTGTGTGTGAGTGGTGAGGCTTGAGTGGAAGGCAGCAGACATGGCCGGGGCAGCCCAGAGGGCCATATTTGGCCCCATCTCTCTCCCTTGTCCAAACTTGAAACCAGTGGCCACACAAGTGTAATTAGTTAATCAGTCATCCTGAGTGATAAGCAGGATGATAGATGCAGGTCTCACTTGATCACTTTTTTATTAAGGAGAAATAAATCAACCCCACATTGTTGCTATAAACTGGTCAGATCCTGGCCGGCGGAAGCTGATTAACATGGCCACATAGAGGGACCATTTGTAGCTGATCACTGAGATCAATCCATCCCTGTCACTTTCCCTCCACAGAGGGGGTGGCAGAAGCCAGGTGCTGTCTCACCATGCACCATTTCCCTGTCCTTTTGATGCATGAGAGGAACAGTCTGTGAGCATGAACTTTGGTGTCAGAGAGCTGTGCCAAGAACCAGTCAAGAGTGTGACCCCAGGCGTCCTCAGTCCCTCTCTGAGCTGTAGCTTTTTCTTCGTCAACCAAGGGACTGGAGAGCTGGCTCAGTGGTTAAAAGCATTGGCTGCTCTTCCAGAGGACCTGGGTTCAATTCCCAGCACCCACACGGCAGCACACAACTGTCTTTAACCCCAGTTCCAGGGGGAAGCAATGGCCTCTGGGGGGTGCATGCATGTGGTGTAAGGCATACATGTAGGCAAAACACCCATAAATGCGAAATATAAATAAGTCTTAAAAAAATGGTATGTCCTCCTCAGACGGTTGTTTTGACTAGCTTGGTGCCAAGCTTCTTGGTTTCAGGACCCCTTTATGTACGTAAAAATTGCTGAACTCTCTCCAAAACCTTTGTTCATGTTATTTATGCTTACCAATATTTGCTACCTTAGAAATTAAAGCAGAAAAATTAAAATCTATGCATTCATTTAAAAAATAGTCAAATGTCTATTTCAAGTTAATATAAACAATATTTTTAATAAAAACAGAGATAGTGGATGGCTCAGTTGGTATAGCACTTACTGTGCCAACACGAGGACCTGGGTTCAGACCCCAGCACCTGCATAAAAACCAACAAACAAAAAACTGAGTGTGGCAGCATGTGCCTGTAATCCCAGCACCTGAAGAGGCAGAAATAGGAAGATCTCTGGGGGCAGTCTAGCTGAATTAGTGAGCTCCTGGTTCAATGAGAGGCCTTGCCTCAAAAAAGAGAAGATGGGGAGTGATTAAGGAAGACACTAGACATCAATCTTTGGCCCCTACATGAGTGTGCACACACATACGTGTACATCTGCACACATGCACATACACACACAGATTTTCCATTTCTGGCTGAATACACTATTAGATTCTTGTATTTGCTTCTGGGTTCATTGTGATGAGTTATTACGAGTCAAAAGTATGAAGAAAACCCAGGTAGAAAAGGCAGTATGTGCTGTCTTCTTTGAGATTGGGTGGGGAGTCTCACTGTGTTATTTAGGTTGTCCTTGAACTCCTGGACTCAGGTGATCTTCCTGCCTCCTCTCTGGAGCCGCTGTTCTACACACTGTGTAGGTACTCTGGCAGGCAGCCTCTGGAAAGCTTCCCCATAGACTCACGAAAGAAGGAAAATAAAAAGATAAGTAACAAGCTGGGCTCCATTCTTAGCACTAAAAACAGTAGCTTTGACCCCGTGGATTTTGATAAAGGATGCCCGCTTCTGAGAATGGCTGAACTGACGCCACAGGTAGAAAGAAATGGTGGGGGAGATTGGATCTCTTGCAGGAGCTGGTCCCAGCCAGGCCTCTGCCATGAGCTGACCTTCTCTGAAGCCTGTGGAGGGATGCTGAGCCATCTTTATGACTGCCACCCCTGTCTCCTGTCAACCTCTACCACCACTATCCTGGTGCTGGCTGATGATACTGTATCATAAGCTCCCTTATCCACCAATGTCTGGATGGTTCAACTGATGAGGTATTCTAGCTGGGGACTAAGGATGGTAGGGTCTGGGGACAGGAGTCATAGCTGCTGTGTCTCTTTTTTTCTGGGTCTCAGTGAAGCTCCCGGTCTTGTCCCTTCAGGTTCCGGTGTGGGAGGGGCTTCTCACTGCTGCTCTTCCTGGGCTGTAACACCTTCCTGCTTGGTCTTCTTGTATCCTACCCACTTCAAAGAATGAAACTAACCTTGATTGACACCTACTCCTTGTGGAAAGGGGGAAAATACGGGACCCTTTGGCAATAGACATCACGACTTAAGGTACCCAAGACATGGTTATTTCCAAGACGCTGGTATACAGGGTCACATTTACAGTTTGAACTCTTGTCTATGGCCTGCAAGAATCGACCCTAGCAGCTTCCTCCTCCTTAGATTACTGGGATTCCGCTCTTCGGCGTCTTGTTCTTCAAATGAGCTCTTCTGCCACCGGGACTTTATATGTGTTGCTTTCGAAGCTAGGACCACACTTCTTCAGCACTTCCTGTAGTTCACACATTCTCTTCCTCTGCATGGTCCTCTGTGCCTGCATGCCCCCTCTGCTCTCTTCAAGTTCCCGGCTAGGGAGAGACCCACTACCTAGGCTGCCAGAACGCTACACACTCACGACTGTTTTACACTTGCATGCATCTCACAGACACTTCTATGGAGTTTGCCATACACCAGTGTTTGTAAATAGCAAATCATCTAATTCTGCCTTCCCCATTTTACAAATGAGGACACCATAAGGTCGAGTGACTTCGTCAAGGTCACCCAGCTGTGAAGGACCAGGAAGCCTGGCTCTCCTCTCTCCCCTCACTCTTGCTGCATCAATTTATTTGATTAAGGCTGTTTCCCCAACCAGGGTGGAAACCTGTGAAGCTTGCTATGCTACTTTGTATCCTCAGGGTCGGGCTCAGTGTCTGACACACACTGGGTTCTTCACAGATATCTGTGGGATGCACAAACCATAAACAAGAGCCATAAACTGTCGTGTTGCCTTCCACTTCAGGGTCTCGGGGCTCACTACAGCCTGGTCTGTTCCTGGAATGGGGTGCTTTGCATTTCCTGGGGGATCTTCCTTCATGTATGCAGCCTCCACTCTTCCAAATTCTGGAACCCTGGGCATCTCCCTTACCACGGATGCCTCTAGCAGCTGCTTCTCCCACAGTGGCTGAAAGAGTGTTTCCCAATGCCCATCCACACTGCTCTGAAGCCATCCCTGAACCAGTGACCTGCTAAGAGTGCAGTTTTCTCTCTCTCTCTCCCGGACTTTGATTTGATCAGGCCAAATCTGAAATGATGTGTGAAAGTAATGATATTTGGTAATTAAATCTCTGGTGACGGCCACTGCAATTTGTGCTACATGCTTTGTTCATAAGAAAAAAAAAATGCATCAATTCATTTTCTGACCGGCTACTCCAGGGACTGGCAATTAGGGGCCGCTCATCGCTCTCGTCGCCTCGCATATTAAAGAGCTAGTGAAACGCAAAGAGAATTTGGGAGGGTTTTTTTTTTCCCTCCCAACCTTCTAATAATGGTAGCTTAATTAGGGAGGCTCAATGATAAAGGGACAGTTTGGGATGATTTGAGCAGACTGTGGTGGAAGGAAGATATGGGGTGAGACTCGGGGTGGCTCACCCTAGGACACTTAATGGTGGCTAAGGATAAAGAGCACCAGGAACCCCAGCTAAGCCCTGCTTTCTTTCCATTTATTTGTTTGTTTGTTTATTTATTTTATGCTTTTCGAGACAGGGTTTCTCTGTGTAGCCATACACCACCACTGCCTGGCTGGAGGAGCCTTTTCAGAGAGGCTTTGTGCTCAGTCATATGTGTCCCAGATTCTGTTTCTATCTGTACATCTGTACATATCCAGCAAGCCCCTAATCCTCATCTACCTCCCACTGGTGATTGCTTTTGGATGGGCAGACGGACGGACGGACACAGACACAGACAGACAGACAGACAGACAGACAGACAGACACACACACACACACACACACACACACACACACACACGGGTCGGGGAGGATGATACACAAAGTGGCAAGGGTGCAGCTGCCCTGGTTAGAAACTGGTCCTGGTTAGCAACTGTTGGATCTCAGAGGATCCCAGGGCAAAGCTAAACCTGAACGTGACTCAGCCAGCAGTGCTGGGCTTCAGAGTTTGCCAGACAAGGAGCTGCTCTGGTGCTTCCATTCAGCTCTCTAGGGAGGGCAGTGCAGGAGAAAGGCACCCTGCCCGAACCTCACAGAAGCCCCGCCAGCATTGTTCTGCTGTCCAGGTCTGCCTGGTGCTAGGTCAGCGGGGAATATTCTCTAGCCACTTTGACTAGAGCGAAGCCATGAGCTAACACAGGCAGCACCTGAGGTGTGGCCAGAGGGCTTGAGAAACTCTCAGTTTAGTTGTAGTTGGTTTGAGTGACTGCAGTTTCATTTGGCTTTTTGAAGGTACCTGGGAGCATAGCACATCCCTGACTTTCCTGTTCAGGCTCTTCACGCTGTTAGGCATTCTCACTGTCCTCACAGGAATGAGAGTCACACCTAACGCGCTCGCTGCCCTCACTTTTCTCGGTTCTTTTTTTATTTATTAGAGTTATTCATCTTCTTTTGGGTGTGAGTGTTTTGCCTACATATATGCATGTACACTACATACATTCTTGGTGCCAGCAGCAGTCAGAAGAGGGCATCAGGTTCCCTAGAGCTGGAGTTATGGATGGCTGTGAACCACCATGGGTGCTGGGAATTGAATCTGGGTCCTCTGCAAGAACAGCAAGTGCTCTTAACCATTAGGCCATTTCTCCAGTTCCTGAATCTTCTCATTTCTATAAAACTTACTTGAGAGTAAAATTAATGTGTCACATTTCACACAGTGTTTCAGCATTTTTATAAACTATAACATCTATATATCCATTAGATACTTTATTATTATAGTTTATCTTTAAAATGATGTCTCATTAAAGTGATGTTATCCAGCCTGGCTTTGAATGCCTGGACTCAAGCTGAGTCTCTGAACTATGCATGGGTGGACTTTGCCTAGCTCTGAAGTACAAATTTCAATAGGACCTGTAGCTAGTGGTTAGTGGTTACTATGCTAGACAGTATGCCAGAACCTTGGAAAGTTTGTGGCAGCCCCCCCCCCCCGCTTTCAATCCATCACCATCTGATCTGCTTACATCACATTTCCCTGGGAGGACTGGCAAAGGGGAACAGGTTTTGACCCTTTGCCACACTCATGGCCTGTTGTCTTTTACTAGTACTTGTTGAATAAATGCTTTGTGTCATGATCTTAACCTGCAGGATGTCAGCACTCTTGTCAGGAAGCCTGCACAGCAGCTCCCATTTCATTGTAGAAGAAAGAGGCTTAGCAAGGCTGGTTGTGTTTAAGTCACACAGCTGGAAAACACATGGCGACACAGGTTGCTTGGCTTCAAACCTTTGCATCGTGCATAGGGTCAGGCTCAGGTGGCTCTCCAAGGCTCTATGACCCTGTCTGTACAGACACAGATTCAAAAGCAAGTCTTCTATTGTGAGGCAAAGGCAGTGCAGGTAAGGGAAGGAAGAGGTGGGGCAGGGGGACTAAGTGAGGGGTGTTTTAGTTTCTACTGGATGCAATGTCCCTGGACAGTGTGAGTCTACGTACATTCAAAGTGTTGGAGAGCTGAGGTGCTCACTTATCACTCACTGGAGCAGTGGCACTTGGTGCCAACTGGCTTGCCACTGAAGTAGACAAAATATATTCTGTGGACAAAGAAAGCTCCCAGGCAAGACAATGGCAGCTGGCAGCAGTCCTCCCCCAAGAGTGTTGAAGAAATCCCTTACACTTGGCTGAGCTGCTGGAGTCACTGGGAGCCAGGTTTTTAGAGAGGTAGTTTTCTTCTTAGGGACCATGGCTGCCTTCTTAGTGGTTAGCCACAGCAAAGCAGATGGTGCCTGGGTGATGATCTTTGGAAATGGTATGGATTTGCAATTCAGAACGGAGGGAGGCTAGGAGTCTTTGCATATGTATAAAGATAGCTTTTCCTGCAGCGGTACTGGTGTGAAATAGGTTTGGGGCATGCTAAAATTCACTTAGGGGCACAGACTTTTGGGGGAACACTCCAGAGGTCTTTAGTGATATCCTTCAGCATATAAACAATTTACAGATTATAAATTATTCAACTTCCTTAAAGCAAGTCCCTTAATCATGGATCACAGGCAACTCTTAGCCTACTTTGAGTTACTGGGTACTTGAAAAAGAAAAGTAGCTTTTTTTTTTGGTGTCAATTCAGCAATTCCAGTTTGCTTTGGAAGACAGTGACTTCTCCTTTCTGAATTCAGGATAAAGAAAAACTTCTTTGGGAAGATGGTTTTCACCTTTAGATTACTGAAGCTTAATTTTCTTCCTCTGCCTACCCTTTTCTAAGCTTTAGAGAAGCCAGAAGCTATAGGCCAGGCTGACGAGACAGTTGTCCTGGCTTCTGAAGTCTGCTGCTGCCCTAATTGAGTAGGCGCTGGCTCCGCATTAGTCCCTCTTTGACCGGTTGGCCCTAACTGAGGCCTCCTAAGGGACGATTTGCCCTCAGATTTCATTACAGGGAGGTAGGCAGGGAGACTTCAGTGCAGCTCATGAGTGTGGGATGCATAGGGATTTAATCCATGCTTCTCAACCCTGGTGCATGGAGTCAGTCACTTGGTACTGCCCAGGCTTTCTCTATTCCAGTGGTTTTCAACCCTCCTAATTCTGCGACCCTCTAATGTAGCTCCTCATGTTGTGGTGACCCCCAATCATAAAATTATTGTCATTGCTACTTCATCATTACAATTTTTGCTACTGTTATGGATCATAATGTAAATATTTTTGGAGATAGAAGGTTGACAAAGGGGTTGCATCCCATAGGTTGAGAACCACTGCTTTAGACCAATAAAGTTGGAATAGTTTGGAATGGAGCAGGGAAGTAGGTTTTCAAAGCCACAATAATGGGAATCAGGTTAGCCTCTTGGTAGACAGAACCAGAAACTATGAGGATTGAAAGAATGCAGCCCTGTTCCTGACCTCTAACGTTGGAGCCATGGCATTGCCATGGAGAGCAGAGCCAGGCAGGCTTACGCTGAATATTGAATTGGCTGAGATTTGCTGTGACTTGGGACTCTGTGCCTTGTCCTTTGGAATCTGCCCTTGAATTTTGACAACATAATTATAATTAACGAGACTTGCAGGGTTGTTTGAGATATTTGGTGAGATACTCAGGTCTCCAGGGAGTGGCTGTCCCTTGTTAAGGGACCCACCTCTTCCAGCCTGGTCCCTAGGATCTGGCCTCTTTCTCATCTTGCCTGGAAGCTAGCTGCTGACCCCGAGTCCCCCGACTGGCCACTGCTCGGGAAGCCACCCCCTTTGCTGATGCCCACAGCATGCTCAGTGGTGCCCATCTTCTCCGGAGGAGGATGGTATCGACATTTCAGAAACAGTTTAATTATTCTGCGGCTGCCTGGCTATTAGCTGCGACAAGAGAGCTCAGGGCTATTTTTCAGCATTAATTTTCCATTTGAAATGAATTCCTTTTGGTTACACTTTTTAAATGTTTCTTTTAATTAGACGCAATTACTTCAGAAGAATTGCTTTTATTCCTCAGCCTGAGATCCCAACGATAAAGTCGCTATCTGGCCCCACCGAACGGCCGGGACGGCTCATTTAGTCTCTGCACTAAAGTATATTGAACTAGGAAATTATACAGCGAATCAACTATTAATTCCTTTTATGATCGCTCACTCTAACATCTTGAATGAGATCTTCAGGGGGAAATTTAGTCACAATAGGGATCATTGTTCCCCTCTTCCAGCCCTCGGCCCAGCATGAGGGAGGCTGCCCTGATGCTGGGCAAGGCTCAGGGGCAAGATGCCACGGGGCTCATGGTTTTCCTGGGGGCTTTGGGACAGGAGATGGTACTGGTGAAGCTGTTTGGATGGTTTGGAGGGAGTCCTCTTTAGCCTGCAAGAAGAAGGAGGTGGTTGTGTTTTTTTTGTGTGTGTGTGAGACAGAAAGTATCCCTGTCCTTTGGAGGTTGGTTCTGTGGTCCTTCGCGGTGCAGTTCTGCAGGCGGGCTTGGGAGCCAGTAGGTGGCGCTCTTCCACTGCGTTGGCAATTACATCTTAGCTGGTAGAGAAAGCTTAATAGCTACTTGGGAGAATTGTTTCAGAGACCTTAGCTCGAACCAAGCTTAGCAGATGGGGAAACTGAGGTATAGAGAGGGTGTGTGTAGTCACAAACAAAGGCTGAACCAGTTTATTTTTTATTTTATTTTATTTTTTTTTGTCCTTGGGCCATATCTCTGAATTTGACCACTCACTGGGGATGTTGCTGGTGAAGGCCAAAGTTCAACCCTTCTGGGGTCCTTTGCTACTTTACACTCCCAGCATGTCAAAAGAGGAAGGGCTGGGCAGGATCAGAGGACTTTTGGGGGCACTTGTAATGGAAAGATTCTGGGGATGCAGTGAGCCAGGGGAGGTCCTCATGTTTGCTGTGTCCTATGAGTGAGCACTGTGGGATTACTGCTCTTCGTGGTTGTTGGAGGAGGATTGGGAGGGAACATTCACCGGAGATGCCAGTGTGATGGGTATGTAGTTGTGTGCCTCATTTTTCCATCTGTTTCTCTTCGGGGAAGCAGGGTTTGAAGGAAATGGGTAGGGGGAAGGAACAACGAGTAGTGGGGAATGTGACAGAGTCCCACCCCGCCCTCCAGGTCTGCATACCCATGCTGGGAGTTGTCCTGAGAAACCCTGTTCAGATCTGTGATGACAGATTGCGCTGACAGCTCTGTGCAGGACTTTAGAAAACAGGCCATAACTCTGTCTGTGTGTGTGTGTGTGTGTGTGTGTGTGTGTGTGTGTGTGTGGTGTCTTGCTATTGGCCAGGTAGAGGTGAAAGTGGCCTATGTCTGATAGGGACAGTAGGGGTAGTCTTCCAGGGTCAGGACTGCCTTAGGACATTCATGGTGTGGGACACTAACTATTGTCTTTAGGAGATGCCTCTGAGAACAGACTTCCAGGGGCTCTAAACGTTTCATTTGTTTCTGATGAGAAAAAAAAGTACATTTTTGCCTACTTTCAAGGGTCATTTCTTCTGGATTTTGAAGGAAATCAAAACATTTTCATGGGTCTCTGAAATACCATGGGCCCCAAGCACTGCTCCTGTTTCCAAAGAATGGTCTGTATCACTTTGGAGAAAAAAAAGCAAGCAAACAACAACAACAAAACAAAACAAAAAACCAGACAGGTTTTGCAGTTTGGGTCTCTGTCTTTGAGACTGATGGAGGGAGGACGTAGGGCTTTTTTTTCTACTTCTTTGTCCCCAGCCTCTCTTTCTTTCTGGGTGCCAGGACAATGCCAGCATTGTGTGTTTGTGTGTGTGTGTGTGTGTGTGTGTGTGTGTGTGTGAATGGGGGTCAGGGACTAACTTTTGGGAGTAGGCTCTCTCTATTGTGAAGATCCTGGGGATCAAGCTCAGGTCTTCAGGCTTGGTGGCAAATGCCTTTTCCTGTTGGGCCATCTTTCCAGTCCTTCTCAGGGATTATCTGAGGTCAGGGCTATTATTTGTATTACTTAATAAGTGAGAAAACCAATACTCAGAGAGAGCGGCTTGGTCAAGGTGGAGAGCAGTGGAGGAGGGAGGGTATGCCATGGGGATGGCAGAAAGACAGGCACATGAGCCAGTCCTGAATGTGGGCATGGGTCCCAGCAGGCAGTGGCTGGTACTTACACCTAGTCTAGATTGCATGGAGTGCCTGTCATCAGAGATGATCTTGTCAAACCCTTGCCCTGTTCCCAAGCCTCTGCTCTCAAGGGGGCCAAGAGCTCAGGTGCCTCAGTGGTCCTGCCAGCTTGTTGGCTCAGGATGGAGGGCTGGCTGGGGCTGTTCCTGAGTACTTCCCACTTTCTCCAGCGCAGGAGAGCCGAGGTTAAATCGGAAATGGAGTTCCAGTATTTAGCTGCCTTTTGCATCTGCCTGGGTTCTGAGGCAGACATGGCTGCCTGAGAGTAGCATTCTTGCTCCAGAATCATCTGGGGATGGGGATGGTGGGCTATAGAGGGGATGTGGTCCTCGTGCAGGCTAGTTTCTCTGTTCTCACCAGGTAGCCTGCTCTGGATGGAATGTTGATGTTCTTGTAAATTCACACATTGAAGTCTGCATTCGCAATGAGAGATTACAGGGAATAAAGTCTTTGGGTGGTGACTGAGTCTTAACGAATAAGATTCATCTCCCTCTAATAGTGATGAAGAGACCAGAGTTCTCTACCGTGTGACAAGATGGTCTTTGCCAGACCTGAGCATGCTGATCCCTGACCTCCAGCCTCCAGAACTGGGAGGGAGACTCATGTTCTGTCCACGACACTGGTTGCGATTTGGTAATTCTGTTACAGCAGACTGAGTGAAGGGTCATTTCTTCTGTTTGACCTTGGTTTTGGCCATGGTGTTCTGATCTATGGGAGCCCTGGATTCAGGCCATGACTGGTTGAAGAGCTTAGGGCTCATCTATGTAAGCCACACATGGTACAGTTGGGTTGACTACTTCCTGGGATTCGAGACTTCCAGCTCCTTAACAGGAAACAGTCGGGACAAACCATGTTTGGTCACTCTTAGCTCTCTGTGTGTGGTTTGAACATTGTTTCTGCTAAAGACACTGGCTGTTTGTCATCTTTTCTTTGAAAAATGTTGGACTCAACCCACATTTCCAGGAGACTCAGCATGAGCAGCTCAGCTGGTAGAGGGATGGTCTGGTTGGCTGATTAAAACACATCAGAAAGAAGGAAGAGTTAAAAACCTTAGAAATGTTCATTTGCTACAGTTCAACTGTGATATATTATGTGTTCCTTAACTTATGTAACATGTTTAATAAACTTCCTAAATAAAATAGTAGTTTTTTGAGGCACAAAAGATAAACAAAGATACACACACCACCATCACCACCACCAACCACTACCAACTACAACAATTGCATTTGGGAGAGAGTAATGGTCTTCCAGAGGTATTGAGGCTTGAAGTCATATTTTTTAGTTGGAGTTGAACTCTCTTGAGCAGAAAGGACCCAAAGCTGTCTCTGTGAAGTTCTGTTCCCACCTAAACTTCATTCTGAGAGGAAACTTTTGTGTCCTATCTTTGCATTTTGAGACGCGAGCAGAATTATGCAATTTTCATAAAATGAAAACCTGTGATGTCTGTGAGGGTGGTTGATGCCTTTAAGCACACAGGAAACTGAAGCAAAAAGCTAGTTAAGAACAAGGCATTCACGCTGGAGAGGGCTGAGGTGTGAGGAAGAACAGGGCATCCACGTGGAGAGGGCTGAGGTGTGAGGAAGAACAAGGCATCCACGTGGAGAGGGCTGAGGTGTGAGGAAGAACA
>JAQHUG010000077.1:4120308-4130723 GCA_028555095.1 Dicrostonyx torquatus
GTGGAGAGGGCTGAGGTGTGAGGAAGAACAAGGCATCCACGTGGAGAGGGCTGAGGTGTGAGGAAGAACAAGGCATCCATGTGGAGAGGGCTGAGGTGTGAAGAAAGGTGTGTGATCAAAGGGGAAGAATATGCTGGATGTTTCCTGCTCACTTTCCTCACTCCCATAACAGGATTCCTGACAGCTCAAGGGAGAAAGACTTGCTTTGGCTCACAGTTCAGATGGAGCCATTGTGGTAGGGAAGGCTTGGCAGTTGGGTTAGCTTCGCTTGTGTCTGTGGAATCCTGTGGCAGCTGCTTCTTGTGTGGTTCTGATCAGAAAGCAGAAAGTTTGGGCAGGAAGAGAGGCCAGGATCTGCTCCTCAAGGCCCACCCTGAGTGATCAATCTCCTTCCAGCCATGCTTTACCTCATGACATTTCCACAGTCTCCCCAAAACCAAGCTGTCAAAGTGTTCAAACAAATTAGCCTGGGTGGAGCTCTTATACCTGGGAACCATAACAAGAAAAAACATATCCATAAAGCATGACAATGCCTACGGTACTGTTTGGAGAACATGGGGTCACGATGAAGCCACGAGCCCCATTTCCCTGGATTTCTCACTTAACATGTAGACAAAATTCTACAGCCTCTCCAACTCTATTTTAGTTCTTTGTAAAACAGACAGCAGAGTGTTGGTTGGGTTGGTGCAAGCATTCAACAAAATACAATGTGTTTAGCACAGTGCCTGCCACAAGGGATGGCTTGACAAATGGAAGTTAATTGTCTTTTTATGAAAAGATAACAGAAGTGATTAGACTAGAAACCCAAAGGATTCCGAGGCTCAGTTAACACAATTCCTCAAGCCATTGCCCTCAGTTTGAGAAGACACTGGAGTCTCTTGGGTAGCTCCTCAGATGCCAGGAGGCAGGGCCCCATCCCAGAGCTGAGTCGGTGGACCTGGGACCTCAGAAGTCCTTCCCAGGTGATGATGGAGGCTTGCTTGGCTGTAAGATTGATTGGCAGTTAAAAAGGGAGGGGAATCTGCTTATTTGAATCACTCAGTCCATGAAATGATGTGCAGGCACACGGGGGCATGCTAAAAGCTAGCATGGAGCCAGGCAGAGCCTGGGGGCTCACCGGAGCATCAAGTCTTGTGAGCTTCAGGTTTAGGAGGCCTTGTCTCCAGACACAGAGCAATGCCTGATGGCCACCTGTGGCCTCCACGTTCACGCACACAGGTGAGCACACCCATGCCCACACACCAGCAAGAGGTGTTTATGCTCATGGCTTCTACCCCTAACTAAGAGGGTGTGTGTCAGAGGCGATGGACAGAGGCTGTTTGTCTACATCAACCCTGGCAATGTCAGCAAAGATTGAGAACAAGGATATTTAATTGGCACACACATAAATGCTGAGTTTTATACTTTAAATGTGAACAACTTATTTTTCCTGCTTGGGTCTCTCTATGTAACCTTATTTGGCTGGAAACTCCCTATGTAGACCAGGCTGGCCTCAACCTCACAGAGGTTGTCTCTGCCTCCTAGGTCTGGGATTAAAGGTGTGACTAACCAAAGGTGAACATTTTTCCCAATCACTCCTAGACAGGGACCGAGATTATTATAGGGAAGGCCTTCAGAAGGCTCTTGGTCAGGATGTGGCTGGGATCTCCTGGCCTGACTTAGACGCTAATTGATGGGAGCTGGCCTTTCTGGGTGCGGAAAGGGCACAGGTATGTCACAGATTCTCTTCTTTTTGTTGAGGATGGAACCCAAGGTCTAATGCATGTAAGACAATCACTCTATCTCCAGACTGTGTCCTTAGCCTTGTCATGGACTGTAGCATGCATGGGTAGCACAGAGAAAGTCCATCTGCCCAGGATAATACTAGTGGGTCCAGTAACGATGAATGGTGTGGGAAGGGGTCTTGAATAGGCAGCATTTGACTGCCCACCCGTTACCTTCATTTCCTCACCTTTTCCCTCTTGGACCTCAATTTCAGGGTGCAAAAAATTTTGGGGGTAATTTATTCTAAAGATGTCCATCCTGTTCCCTGATCTTCTCAGCCAAGGGCAGAGAGGAGAGCCAAACTCCAGCTGGAGTTCCAAGAACATATGGGCCTTGGGAATCATAATAAGAGGGAGCCATCTCTTTCATTAATTGATTAATGTAATTAAAGAAAGATAAGTATGTCGATGCCGAGCACATTAGAGTTAATTTGTACAGGCAATTAGCTGCTCTCCCTCCTTCATGCTAACTGCTTCAAAAGCTCTGCACACAGACACCCTGGGGTCAAGTCTGGTCCCCAAGGACCTTAGTCCAGGACCCTAAGAAGAGCGCGAGTCTCTCCAGACAGGGACTAGACCAAAGCTCTATGACCTTGGGAGAAGTCTCTTCACTTAGTGTGTTTCAGTTTCCTCTAGGCCCAATAGGAGTAATGACTCAGCTCTCCATTGGAGAAGCAAGTACACAGTGAGGAGGTATGTGTGCCAGGAGCAGCTTGTCCCCTTCTTCCTTGTGTCCTTCTGGGGACATCATCCTTTTCAGGCATGGGCACACCTTGCTCTGGGCTCATGACCTGAGATGTTCTAGAAGGTTCATGGCTTCATGGCTCTTGTCCTTGCTTCATTTTCCTCTATCCCAACCTGGTATCCATTCTCACTTGCTCTCCTGGGGCTGTCTCCAAGCTTGTCTGTCTGTCTCCATATCTGCCTGTCTTCAGTCAGAGGTGCTTGTGGGGAAGCCAAGGCCCTCTCTGTAGCCAGCTGCCTTGCTGTTCTTGTAGTCCAGAGATCCATGTGTGGTGTCTGCCTCAAGGTTTAGCCACCATACAGCCAACTTCTTTAGTTCTCCTGTCTCAACCCCAACCTCTCTCAGGTTTCTGACTTTTGTCTGCTGCCCCCCACTTTTTAAAAACAAAACCAATGGGTTCCAAGGAGGCCTCCTGGGCACTTTCTCTCACCTGCCCCACTTCGCTCCCTTATGCCCTGAAGAAATCCTTCCTGAGTGACTTCTACCATACTCTGTCTACCTACCCTTGTGTCTGTCTTAGAGGTCTTCTTCCTATGTTCACCTGCCCACTGCCCACTGAAGATTACCACCCCAGACCACGCCCATTTCCTATCCCATCCTCCACTCTGCTCACTCTTCTTGCTTAGGTCTCCTCACTCCCTTCTCAAACACACACACACATCTACCACACCAACACTCTGTTCCCAACTGCTCCCACTTTCCTGCAGCATCCTCATCTTATGCCAGGATAAGGCACCTATCTCCATCAGTGTCTCTAGCCAATAGCCAGGGATCACTCCTGGCAACCCCACCATCTGCCACATCTGAGCACTATTGAGTTTTTACAGCTTTATTGACTGAAAAACATTTGAAAGTTTTAACATCAGGTATTGGTGTAGGAGTTCCTTCTGTTTGTGTGTTGCTTTCATTGGTTAATGAATAAAGAAACTGCCTTGGCCTAGTTGATAGGGTGGAATTTAGGTAGGTGGAAAAGACAGAACTGAATGCTGGGAGGAAGAAACGTGGAAGAGAGAGACACCATGGAGTCGCCAGAATCAGACATGCTGAATCTTTCCCGGTAAGCCACTGCCACGTGGTGATACATAGATTAATAGAAATGGGCTAAATCAAGGTGTAAGAGTTAGCCAATAAGATGTTAGAGCTAATAGGTCAAGCAGTGATTTAATGAACACAGTTTCTGTGTGGTTATTTTGGAGCTAAGCTAGCCTGGCAGGCAGGAAGAACTAGCGGGCCCCTCCATACAACAAGATATGTCTGGGAGGCCCTCAGCACATTGAAGATAATGAACATTTTTATCAGTTCTAGAAGTTTCCTTATGACCCTATGTAAGGCTTCCAGATCCCTATTTGCATCTCCATCTGATCCTTAGGCTACCACAGATTTCTCTTCTATCACTGAAAAGTGAGGGCATATCAGATGACTCAGTGGGCTAAAAGACTTGCTGCCAAGCTTGAGGACCAGAGTGTGGCCCCCAGGACCCGCACAGTGAAAGGAGAGAACCAACTCCTGAAAACTGGCCTCCAACCTCCATGTGCTCCCTCCCTTTGTTAAACAAATGTAAAACGGGGCTGGAGAGATGACTCAGAGGTTAAGAGCACTGGCTGTTCTTCCAGAGGTCCTGAGTTCAATTCCCAGCAACCACGTGGTGGCTCACAACCATCTGTAATGAGATCTGGTGCCCTACTCTGGCGTGCGGGCATACATGGAGGCAGATTGTTGTATACATAATAAAAAAAAAGAAAAAAATGTAAAACAAAGTAAAAAGAGTAGTTTTCTTTTTTGTAGAATTTTATATAAGTGGAAATTACACACTATGTGCCTTTTTTCCCTGTGACCTTTCTGTCTCATAATTATTTTTTAACCTAATATTTTTATTGATTATTTGGAAATTTCACATAATGCACCATGGTCATATTCACTTCCTAGTCCTCCCAGATCTACACCCCCATCCTTATGACCTTTCCTAAAACAAAAGAAGAAAAAGAGAAAAAAATCAAGATCAATTTTTGTTGTCCATATCTTCACTGGAATATGGTCAAAGTCCCAGTGACCAGTCCTTTAAAGAAAACTGAGTCCCTCCTCAGTCCTACCCCTGCCAGAGCCCTGACCTGTGGAGAGCTATGCTCAGCATCCCAAAGCTCAGCAGGGCCTCCTATGGGCTCCAGCAAAGCATGGCATAGCAAGCTGCCCTAAGACCAAGCACCTCCCCCTGGATTCAGCCTGGACAAGGCAATCCAGTGTGAGGAATCAGTTTTAGCCAAAGCACTGGGCACAGCCCCTGACCCCTTTGCTAGGAGTCCCACATATAGATCAGACTACACAACTGTCACATATATGCAGAGGATCTAGGTTGGTCCTATGTAGGCTCCCTGGTTGTTGGTTCAGACTCTATGAGTTCCCATGAGCCAGGCTAGTGGTTTCTGTGGGTTTTCCTGTGATGTTACCGATCCCCCTGTTTCCTACAATCGGTCTTTCCTCTCACCAGCAAGACTTCCCAAGTGAAGCCCAATGTTTGGCTGTGGGTCCCTGAATCTGCCTCCATCAGTCACTGGATGACGGTTCTCTGATGACATCCAGGGTAGTCACCAATCCAATCACAGGAGATGGCCAGTTCAGGCTATGTATCCACTGCTGTCAGGAGTCTTAGCTAGGGCCATCCTTGTAGACTTGTGGGAGTTTCTCTTCCACCAGGCTTCTACCTGAATTGTTAAAGCCACCCCCACCACTTCCAGGCATCTCTCTCAGCACTGCCCCTGCCCACCCCCAAGCCAATCCCTCAAGTTCCATCCCCACTCACCCCTGGTCCAGCCAGCAGATCTCCTCTATTTTCCCTTCCCAGGGAGCTTCATTCATCTCCTCCCCCCCTTGGACCTTCCTTGTTACCTAGCCTCTCTGGGTCTGTGAATTGTAGCATGGTTTTCCTTTATAGTTAAAATCCACTTATTAGTGAGTACATACCACTTTGTCTTTCTGGATCAGGGTTACCTCACTCAGGATGATTTTGTTCTAGTTCCATCCATTTGCCTTCAAATTTCCTGAATGCCATTGTTTTTAATAGTTGAATAATACTCCATAGTGTAAATGTGCCACATTTTCTTTATCTGTTCTTTGGTTGAGGGGCATCTAGGTTGTTCCCAGGTTCTGACTCTTACAAATAAAGCTGCTATGGACATAATTGAGCAAGTGTCCTTGTGGTATGTTGGAGCATCGTTTGGGTATGTGCCTGGCACACGCGCATATTTTGCCTGAGCAGCTTAACATGCAAATATTCATTACAACGTGTCATTGGTCTGGTTCAAAGTTTCCTTTCTGAAGCATCACAATCACTGGATCATCCCTGAAACTCATCTGCGATATTCTGCTCTTGCCCTGATGCAGGGCGATCTTACGGCTAGGCAGGGCATCCAGGGCAGGATCCTCTCAAATTCCAGACTGTAGTACACCTCCTGGCTTTCAATATCGGCACCCAGAGGTACTGCGACTAGCAGCGGCGGCGGCCAAAGCTCCATGCGTATCGCTCCCACATTTGTGTTTTCTCCATTCTCCCCTGCGCTAATTCTGCGTAATTCTGTTCTGCCATCTTTCCTTCCAACTTCATGAGTCCGCTATTTAAAAAGCGTCTTTCCATAGTAGCTGCCCTTCTCTAGCTGTTCTGGGGACACTGCTGACTCTGAAGATTCCTTGCCAACCCCTCATCTCTCCTTGGAGCCTTCATGGGTCTCAGGCTCATTGGAGACTGCTCTGTGGTGCCATCTTCGACCACAGCCATGCTTCAGGTTTTCATCTTTGTGGCAACGATGTGCTCCCGGATCTGGTTCCGCAGGGCTGGATGCTCCACGAGCTTCAACAGTTCATAGATGGCGTAGATGTTGGATGGACCAACTCTGAAGGCTGGATCTGGGCCGAGATGGCAGTGGATTTGATCAGCATAGGCCTTCCGGGTGGCGTCCACC
Organism: Dicrostonyx torquatus; assembly: GCA_028555095.1. Taxonomy (NCBI): domain Eukaryota; kingdom Metazoa; phylum Chordata; class Mammalia; order Rodentia; family Cricetidae; genus Dicrostonyx; species Dicrostonyx torquatus. Next base: position 4,126,770 of record JAQHUG010000077.1, read on the forward strand.
TGTGTGGGACTTCCCATTCCTAATTATTTTTGACCACCCATTTTACTTACTGTCTCACTATGCCAGATGCCTTCATATGGCTGAATAGTAAGTATTTCACTGTGTGGCTATACCACAGTATGTTTGCCTAGTCAGCTGCTGGTGGACATATGGGTGGCTCTGGTCTTGTATTCTTACATCTACCGATGCTATGGACATTGCTGCCCAAGCCTTTGGGTGAACATACAATTTGATTTTCCCAGGAGTGGAAAGTCTGGGTCATATGTTGGTGGATGTTTAACCTTTAAAAACCTGCCAAGCTGGGCATGGTGGTGCATGCCTTTAATCCCAACATTGAAGAGGCAGAGGCAGGCAGATCTGTGAGTTCGAGGTCAGCCTGGTCTACATAGAGAGTTTCAGGCCAGCCAGAGTTACAAGGTGAGACCCTGTTTCAAAACCAAAACCAAAACCAAACTTGCTATTTTTTCTGCTTAGTTTTGCCATATTATACTCTTACTATAATCATGGGCAGATTTAAGACACTCCCTATGCTTGGCAATATTTTATGTGAAGTCCACTAAGTTTTGGTCATGCTGATAGGACCATGATAGTTTCTGATTATGGTTTTGATATGTTCTTTGGTAATAACAGAGAAAATTTTTCAGGTGCTTATTTGGTAAGTGTTTGTTTACAATTTACCTATTTAAAAATTTTGAACTATTTGTTTAGGACAGAATCTGGATTGATTTAGCATATTTGGGATATAAAGTTTGTATTACATATGTCATTTGAAAGCATTTCTCCCAGCTTGTCTTTTCATTCTCCTTAAAGTGTCTCTCCAAAAGTACAAGTTGTAAATTTTAATGAGATCCAATTCAAGTGTTTTTCTTATAGAAACTATTCTTTAAAAATTATTATTTATCTCTGTGTGAGAGTGTGTGTATGTGGCTAGCACGGCTCGTGTACGGAGGTCAGAGGACAACGTGTGAGGGTCGGTTTTCTTCTTCCACCATCCAGGTTCCAGAGGTTGGACTCGGGATTCAGGCTTAGTAGCAAGTGCCTTTACCTGCCCTTGCCTTCTTGCTGCCTTGTGAGCCATTCCCACTTGGCTGTCTCTAACCCAAAGTTGTGATGATTTTCTCTGGAGCTATAGTTCCGATAGTGTGTGCTGTCACTTTCCTCCATTTCTGCCTCTTTTTGGATGACAGAGTGAAATAGAATCCACACACTTAAAGTTTATCCATTTAAAGTGGGAAGCTTAGGGCTGAGTGCGTGGCCTGTCACCTAGCACATGTTTTGGGTCTGAACCCAGTTGTGCCTAATAAAACTCTGTTCAAACCAGTTTCACCACAGCTTCACACCCAGGTGCTCTTCATCAGGACCTACTTCTATTTTTTTCCACTTTCTTACTAGAATTCTTTGAAGTAGGATTTTTTTTTTCTTTTAAATTTGATAGACCTCACTCTTTGATCAGGTGTGAGTTAATGTTTGATCTTGGTACAAGATATAGATAAAGATTTTTTAAAAGTATTAAAATTAATTTTCTCCACAGAACTTGGTACTTTTTCTGAAAATCAATGAACACACACATATACTTATTTTTTAAAAAGTTCTGTTAGTTGGGTATATATGGTGTGTAGGTGTGTATGTAGTGTGTGTGTGTGTGTGTGTGTGTGTATGTGTGTGTGTGTATGAGCATAGTGGAGTATGTGCATGTCTATGGTGTGTGCAATGATGTGCACAGAGGCCAGAGGAAGACATCAGGTATCTTATTGCCCTGAGACAGGGTCTCTCACTCAATTGTGGCTTCATCATTTTGGCAGGTTTGCAGTCAGGGAGCTCCCAGAAACCTACCCAAAGCTGGGGTGGTAGATACATATGTACAACTAGGCTTGGCGGGTGCTGGGGATTTGAACTCAGATCCTCATGCTTGCGCAGCAAGTGCTCTAATCCATGGATCTCCAGCATTTTTAAAAAAATATTTATTTGTTATGTAAACAATATTCTGTCTGTGTGTATGTCTGCAGGCCAGAAGAGGGCACCAAACCTCATTACAGATGGTTGTGAGCCACCATGTGGTTGCTGGGAATTGAACTCAGGACCTTTGGAAGAGCAGGCAATGCTCTTAACCACTGAGCCATCTCTCCAGCCCTCTCCAGCATTTTTTTCAAAAAGTCTTTCTATATAGCCCAGGCTGTCTCTAGTTCTCAGTCCTCCTGCCTCAGCCTCCTGAGTGGTGGGGTTGTAGGTGTGTGTCATCATGTCTGCCAAGTCTTACTAATTTTACCTTCAAAGTGCTCCTTCAACCTTGTCCCTCCTTAGTCTGGGCCACCACTGGCCTTTGGACAATGAAGCAGCCTTGTCCATGATTCCCTCTTCTCTCTTCCTCCTCCAATTTCTTCTTCATTCAATAACCAGAAAGGATTTCCCTAGGTAACTTCCATGTTCAACACTCGTCTCTAGACTCCCACTACTCCTGAAATGTGAATTTTTTTTTTTGGTGTTTTGAGACAGGGTTTATCTGTGCCACCACCTTTTCCTTACTCTTTTCCAAGTCCTGGGGATGCATTCTCCTCTCTGTTCCTCCTCACCTCAGAGCATTTGCATGTGCTGTGCCCTTTCCTGGGAAAACTCACTGTCCAACTTGGGTATCTTCATGTGTCTAAGAGACACTTACACTTGTTCCAATGTTGCTTTTTCAAGGAAGACATCTCTTCTTTCTTCATTTAAATCCAGTCTTCACTGCCTGCTTTCTTAATTCATATTAATTCATATTAATCATAACTCTCAACCTTCGTATTATTCAATCCTGTACTATTGCTATGTACCAATAACAGCACAGAGTCTCAGAGACATTCAGCAATAAATGTTTATTTTATTTATGAGTTGGTGGCTCAGCTATCAGTTACTTATCATCTATGCCCTTTCAGCCTCTTGGGATTAGCAGGACCTCAAGGCTCATGACCGTGGCTCAAGTGTAAGAGGACAGGCTCACCATGCAAGCACAATTCAGGGTGGTTGCTTAGATCTCATTGGCTAAAAGCAGCACTCACATGGGCCAATGTCTACTTGTGCATGTGCTGGCCTGCAGTATTATGTGGCAAAGACTTGCTACAGAGAGGGATGGAGAAGCAGCCAGTCATTCACCCTCCACATTCTTCTCGTGGCTACACAGAACAATTATTATCAGTACATTTTCATTTGCCTGTTTGCTGCTGACTTTTCCCCTCCCATTTCCTTTCTTACTCCTCAGGGTCTAGTACTGTGCTTGGCACATTTTAGGCGATGATATGGCCGTGGCTGATTGAATGAATGAATGAGTTTTTTTTTTTCATTTCTTTGACTCTCTATTCCTTCTCCAGGAAACGGGGATCATAGAGTTCAGATTACTAGATTACTGGGAGGATTCCACCAAATCTGGTGCTGGTGTCCAAAAGGCCCACAGATTTGGTAGTTCAAGGTTTAGTTCAGATTGAGACTCCTACTTGCCCCAGAAGACCTATCGGCAATCTTCAGTCCCGCTCCTCAAGTCAGCAAATTGCATCCAGACTCCAGAAGCCAGAGTAGTGTATCCAGTTTGAATGTTCTGGTCCCCTGAAAAGCAGCCATATACTTGAGTTCCTGGGAAGCCCATGCTGCCAGAAAAAATTATAATGTGGAAGAAAAGAAAAGTATGTGATAAAAATCCACATGAGCAGCAACTATTATCATCTACTTGCCGTACAGCTGCTTAGGTAGAGAACGTAGAATATGCCTACTCCTCTCCATCATTCTGGGAAGTGTAGAAGTGTAAGACTCAACACTGTAGAGCAGGGAGCCCAAGACTTCCTATGTAGAGAAGAGTCACCATCTTGAGCCAAATCTACCTCTCAGCCACCACTACATCTACATGCCGCCTTTTCTTCTTCTTCTTCTTCTTCTTCTTCTTCTTCTTCTTCTTCTTCTTCTTCTTCTTCTTCTTCTTCTTCTTCTTCT
>JAQHUG010000077.1:4131001-4177169 GCA_028555095.1 Dicrostonyx torquatus
AATTAAAGGTATGGATCATCATATCTGGCTTTAAATATTCTTTTAAAAAGCCCCATCTTTTCATTTTAACTGACACATAGCAATAGTGCAACTACTTATGAGAGATAATATATTTCTAATTTTTGTGCGGTGTGTAAACAGTTGCATGTATGTATGTGTATCTACATGCAGGTGCATGTATGTCTATGTGCAGAAGTCAGAAGTCAGCATTGGATGTCTTCCTGGACTGCTCTCCAGTTTATTTTTTGAGACAGCTTCCCTTCAGTTTATTTTTTGAGACACCATCTCTCACTGAACGAGGAGCTCACTTATTTGGCTAGACTGGCTGGTCAACAAACCCCTGGGATCCTCTTGTCTCTGCCTTCTTTGTGCTGGGATTGTAGGTGCATGCAGTCATGTCTGGCTTTTTATGTTAGTTCTGGGGATCTGTACTCAGGTTCTCATGTTTGGATAGAAGCACTTTGCTGATGGAGCTGACTTCCTATCCCTTTGGGATTTAGTTCCCTTAAGTGACCTTTATGTTTCTTTTTCAGGGCCTTGAGGTGGGGGTACCACCACTATCTGTCTGCCATAGGTAGAAGAGTTGATTAGGGAAGCAAGGATGACTGCAGGGGAAATGGAGCAGGATCTGACTCTACAGAAGAAGTCTTCTGAGTTCACAGGGATGATGGAAGAAGATTGGACTGCATGATCCCTGAGAAGCTCTCAGCACACTGCTTGTGTCATAGGAAGTGCTTATGTTGTACTGTAGTCGTTATTACTATAATCATCAGCACCGGTTATTATTACAATTTCCATCATTTTTGTTGTTGTCATCATCATCATCTTGCATGGCCAGGTAAGGCAGAGGTTGCTAGCTAGCCTCCAAAACTTCATACTTGCTGTTTCATAAAATAGGAACAGCTGTCCAGACAGGACTACATTTTCCATACTCCCTTGCAGATATGTGGGGCCATGTGACTAGTTCTCTCTAGTGAACTGTGAACAAACAGAAACATATAGGCAAAGGAGATTACGAGTTGGTCTACCTTCTCTCTTCTCTCCTCCACCCACTCTGCAGAATCATAATTTGTCCTTCCATTTTCTTGTTGTTGGGGGTTTGTGCTGTCTCCAATGTTTGGCCATTATTAATCAAGTCACAATGAGTATCTGTGTACAAGTTGCTTTTGTTTTTGAAGTGTGTGCTCACGTCTTTTTGATAAACCCCATGCAGATTTTCTAGGCACTGGCTAATATGATCTAAGTTTATTAAAGGCAAATAAAGTATTCCCCAAGCTGGTTGCACTACTTTGTACTCCCATCATCCGTGTGTGAGTGCCAGTTGCTCTTATCCTTGTTGGGACTTAGCATTGTTAGTTCTTTTTAAAAATTGTATTCTCTCTCTCTCTCTCTCTCTCTCTGTATGTGTGTGTGTTTTGACATGTATGTGTGGGGGAGGTGAGAGCGTTGTGGATTCACTTTTCTCCTTCTACCTTTCCATGGATTCTAGGAATTAACTCAGGTCCTCAGGCTTAGTAGCAAGTGCCTTTACCCACTGAGCCATCCTGACAGCTGGAGAAGTTAATTGCTGCTGTTGGTGTGCCATCCAATTTATGGTACTTGGGTATAGCAGCTCAAATTGATAGCCACTCAGAGTCTTCACTATGTCTGTGGTGTTGAGGTATTCACATAGATATCATCTTTTATTCCTGGATGTGTTCTGGGATGCTGCACTGTTTCTCACTCACTATCTAGGGAATGTGGCACATTGTACACACTGGGTGAGCCCTTGCTGGTGGTGCTGGTATCCAGTGAGGACAGACCAAACAGAAGAGTCTTGTGAAACTGTGTGGGTGAAGACTGCTCATTCATTTCCTGGCCACCCAAATCCAAGTAATAACACAGAAGCTATATTAATTATACCATTGTTTGGATAATAGCTTAGTCACATTTCTAGCTAACTCATATCTTAAATTAACCTATTTCTATTAATCTATGTGCTTACTGGTAAGATTCTGGCTGGCAGCTGGCATCTTTCTCTTTTAGCAGCTACATGGTGTCTCTCTGCCTCCACCTACTTTCTCTTTCTATCTCTGTTTGGATTTTCTACCTGGCTTTACTCTACTAAGCCATTGGCCAAAACAGCTTCTTTAATAACCAATGGTAATAAAACATATTCATAGCATACAGAGGGGAATCCCACATCAAAACTGGGCCAGAAGTGGGTGCCTCTTGTCCAGAAACCACCCCAGTTATTCTGGGTCAGGGGTCTTGCTAAGGTGCTATGGAGACACAGAGCTGGGAGACAAGCCAGGAAAGGCCACACTCTGGGGCTCATTTTGGTTCTGGTCTTTGAAGGATGAGCAAGAGTGTATAAAACAAGTGAGAGTAATGATGATATCTTAGACATGGAAGACAGCACATACAGGATTGTGAAGTGGGCAAACATGCAAACATGGGGAGAAGGGGAAAAGTCAGTGTGTCCAGAGAGGAGCACGCTTGCTGGGGTGCTTAGGAAGTGAGGAATAAGCTCAGGTCAAATATGTAAAGCCTTGAGGCTGGGACCAGGTTTGATTTCTGAGCAAGATGAGTCAACAGGGGGTTAAAAACATCGCAGGCTGGAGAGACGGTTCAGCAGAGAAAGGTGCCTGCCACCAAGCCTGACGGATGACCCGAGTTTGATCCCTAGCACTCGCATGGTAGAAAAAGAGAACAAACACCTGAAAGCTGTCATCTGACTTCTGCCCACACACATATCACATACAATGCAATAAAAAATTAAACAGCACCACCACAACTATTACTAATCCGTTAGAACTGACACACACACACACAGAGGCATCGGCCCCACCAACCAAAAGGCAAAGAGAGGAAAAGGACTAACAAGCCTCTCCTTTGACCCTAGCACCAGGGCCCCGTCTCCGCTACAGAAGCGCGTATCTGCCGCTCTGTGTATGTAAGCAGAGATGCATATGTGCATCTATAACTTCTCCCCTCCCCCCACACAAACAGCAACATTCTAATCACTCTGTGCAGCACTTTGCTTTTCTTCACTTAACAATATATCTTGGAGATTGTTTCATATCCGTACATAAAGAGCTGCCTCATTCTTTTTTAACAGCCATAAAGATTTCCATCCTAAGGATGGATTGCAATTTGTCTGAGCAGTCCCCTCTTGATGGACATTCAGGCTGTCTCCAATCTTCTGTTATTATAAACCGTGCTGCAGTGAATAGCCTTGTACATCTAACTTTGCATACATATATCTGAGTATGTCTGTGGAATCCATTCCAGAGCAGTGGGATTTATGGGTCAATGGGCACGTGAGTCAAAACTTTTGATGGAGCGTGTTGAATTGCCACCCATGCAAACTGCTGCTTTACACTCCCCGTAACCTTCAGAGCGCTGGCTTTCTAGTACCCTGACTAGCACAGCACATCGGATCAAACACTTTGATTTTGGTCAGTCACACAGCTTTAAAAAAAGAAGAAAGGAAAAGAAAAGAAAAGGCATCTCACGGTGGTTTGGACTAGGAATTCCTTTCACTATGATGGCAGTTGTTCATCCTTTTGTCTGCTCGTATTTAAGTTTTCAAATCTGCGATCTGCTTGTTCACATCCTTTTCTCATTTTCAAAAGTCGTGTTGATGGCCTTCTCTCTTTCTGAATTAGTAGTGTGCTAATACCGGTGTCTCTACTTTCTGCTTCCTGGTGACTTTCCTCCTGTCCACAGCCCGTTCTGCAGGTATCCATCCTGGCATCCACAGCCTGTGTATATAGACATCCTGTTCTGAGGGTTGGCAGCAGCCTCCCTGTCTAGGAAATGGCAGAGGTTAGGACAACAGGGACCAGGCTAGCTCTTCCACAGAGGGGTGGTAAATGAGAGGAATCCGTTTGTCATTCGGCAGTGGAGCCAAGCCTTCCAGAAGCCTCTAAGTGAGGCAGGCCTCCTGACTGCCTCCCTAGCCGCTCTCCTCTCTTTTCTCTGGTTCAATACCACCCTTTCTTCCCACACCCCAGGGGTCCTCTCTGCTCACTTTCCCCTTTCCTAATATTAGCACAGGCACGGCCCCACCCCCGTGTCACAGGCAGTGATTATGTAGCAAATTAACCACAAGCTGTTCGGTCCTCGTCCGGTGGCAGTTGGGGAGACGCTACTCTGAGTAATGACTTGTGTAGTCGATGCTCTCATCTGTAATTTGCGTATGCAATAAATGCAGAAATAAAAACCAATCCATATGAAAAAGGGACCAAGTCAAAGGAGGCAGGGTGGAGGGGGGAAGAAATCATGAATTTTGTGGACTGCATCTTACAGTCTGACTTCAGTTTCCTCTTGAGTAATGCAGTCATTGCCTACATTTGATTGATGTTTCAGTTTGGTTAAAGGATGGAAGCAGACAGGAGAGTTGGAGGGTAGGGATTGAGTCCTGACTCCTCAAAATGAGTCTTTGAGAATGGGACAGTGATTCCCTGAACTCAGTTTCTCCATCTATAAAGTGGGGATAAAATGTTAATCTCCGAGGCTGGAAAGAAGCTCAGCAGGTAAAGGCACTTGCCACCGAGCCTGATGACCTGAGTTCAGTCACTGGGCCATGTATGGCAGAAGGGGAAAACCCACTCTGGCAAGTGGTCCCCTGACCTCCATGCATGCCCTGTGATGTGTGTGCTGGGGTGAGTCTGTGAACACACATACACAATAAATAAATGTAACAAAAATAGTTAGATGGTAGAGAGCTTGGATTCTGGAACATGGTCTATCTATGGTAAATATGGACTTCTATTCCTCCCTTCCATATCCCCTCTTTCCTTTCTCCCTTCTTCCTTTATCAGACTATGCATAAATTAATAAAACCTAACTTTGAAAGAATACTTGAATGCTGTGCATCCTTTTCTGAGCTCCCCAGTAGTGCTGTCTCATGACACACAGCATCACAAACAGGACATTGTCATCTATACAATCTGTCCACCATCAGTCAACACACATACAATAGACTCCTTCATCCTATCCTTTGACAGATACACCCATCTTCTTCCTGCATTCCAGTCTCCAGACTCCATCCAATCCCTGACAACCATTCATCTCTGTTTAAAATGTTTATTTTCTCAAACAGAGCTATATAATTTCAACCTTTTTTCTAAATATTTGTGTGCACGCATATGTGCAAGTATCTGTGTGTTGCCTGCATGTATATTTGTGTACCACTTGAAGGCCTGGTACCCACAGAGGCCAGAAGAGGACATCAGAGCCCTTGGACTGGAGTCATAAGTTGTGAACTGCCATGTGAACCCAGGGGCCTCTGAAAGAGCAGCCAGTGCTCTTAAACTCTGAGCCATCCCTCCAATCCCAGGATTGACCTTTATTCAACATAATTCCCTGAAGGTTCAGGGAAGGTAAATGCATTAATAACTTACTCCTTTTTATTGCTAAATACTATTCTATGCAAGGGTTTAACTATTCATCCATTAGAGGATATCTAGGTTGCTTCCAATTTGTAGCTTGTACTAATGAAACATTCACACAGTTTTCATGAAGTTTTCTTCATGTGAGAACACATATTTTCCTTTCTGTGGGTTGAATATTCAAGAGTGCAATTGCTGGGTCAGAAGATGCTGTATGTGTCCTTACAAAGCAATGGCACACCACCAAACTGTTTTCTGAAGTAGATGTGCCACTTTATATATCCACTGGGATGTCTACTTTTCTGTACTCCTGCCAGTGTTGGTATTGGCATCTAAAAATTTTAGTCATTCCTTTAAAGTTTCTCAGCCTCCCCGACCCCGAGATAGGTTTTCTCTTGCTTTGGAACCTGTCCTGGAACTAGCTCTTATAGATCTGGCTGGCCTTGAACTCACAGAGATCTGCCTGCCTCTGCCTCCTGAGTGCTGGGATTAAAGGTGTGTGTCACCACTGCCCAGCTTAAAGTTTATTATATACATATATATGTGTATAATGTGTTTATTATATACATATATATGTACCACAGTGTATGCCTGGAGATCGGAGGACAACTATGTGCAGTTGGTTCTCTCTGTCTGCCTTTTTGTGGATTCCAGGAGTCAAACTCAATTGTTTTTACACATTGAGCCATCTTTCAGGTACCTAATTTAGTCATTCTTGAATTCTTATTTATTTCAAGACAGGGTCTCACTATGTAGTTCAGCTGGGCTCAAACTCACTATCCTCCTGCCTCAGGCTCCTAGTGCCAGTTTTTTTCTCCTGGTTAATGATATTTACCATCTCCTCATGTTTGATGGACCATTTCTTCACGCCTTTTGCTGATTTTCTAATTGGGTTGTTTGCCTTTTTACGGTTGAGGTTCTTTTCTTTGTGTTTTCTTTCTCCCTCCTTTTTTCAAATAACAGTTTTATTGGCACATAATACACATACTATAAAGCTCATGCTTTACAAATGTACAGCTGGCTGGTTTTTAGTGTGTTCACAGAGCCACGTGTCCATCACCATGATCTAGCTTCAGAACGTTTCAGTCCTTCATCATGAAAACCCACACCCTGTGACAGTGACCTCTCACTCTGTCATTCCCAAGCCCCTGGTGGCTTCTAATGTCTTTTCTGTCTCTGTGAATTTGCCTGTTATGGACATTTTAATTTTATTTTACTATTGGAGTTGAACTTGGGGCCTCATGCACTCTTCACAGTACTGCTACTGAGCAATGCCTCTGACCCCTGAACATTTATACAAGTCATACAAGATGGTGTAAGCTTGGCCTTTTCCACTTTGTGTGACTCCAAGCTTTATTCATATTGCAGTATTGTTTAGAAATTCATCCTTTTCTGCCGGGCGGTGGTGGCACACGCCTTTAATCCCAGCACTCAGGAGGCAGAGGCAGGCGGATCTTTGTGAGTTTGAGACCAGTTTGGTCTACAAGAGCTAGTTCCTGTGCAGGCTCCAAAGCCACAGAGAAACCCTGTCTTGAAAAACCAAAAAAAAAAATCATCCTTTTCTACAGATGAATAGTATTCTATTATGTGGCTATCCCATATTTTGTTAGTCACTCATTAATGAATGGACATTTGTTCTGTTTTACTTTTAGGCTGTTATTAATAGCACAGTTACAGAGTTGGAGAGATAGCTCAGAAGTTAAGAGCACTTACTGCTTTTCCATAGGACTTGAGTCTCAGACTGTATGAAATAGAAAGCGAGACAGACATCAACATTCACAGCTTTCTCTTTCCAGACTATGAGTGCAATGTGTCCAGTTGCCCCAAGCTCTTGCTGTATAGGCTTTCCCATCATGATGGATGAACTATGAGACAAAATAAACCTTTTAAAAGTTGCTTCTGTTGGGTATTTTGTCACAGCAACAAGAAAATGTTGGCAGAGACTGCTTGTTCATTTCCCAGCTGCCCAGACCCAAATAATAACACAGAAACTATATTAATTGCAACACTGCTTGGCCTATTAGCTCAGATTTCTTATTAACTAACTCCTACATCTTAAATTAACCCATTCCTATTATTTTGTATTTTACCATGAGGCTCATGGTTTACTGGTAAGATTCTGGGCATCTGTCTTTTTTGGCTGCTACATGGCACCACCCTGCTTGGAATTTCTGTCTTGCTCTATTCTGCCCTGCCATAGTCCCAAGAAGCCTCTTTATTCATTAACCAATAAAAGCAACACATATGCAGAAGGACTTCCCACACCTAGAAAAGAAGCAAATGAGCCTTCTTTTTCAAGATTATTTTGTTGATTTATTTTTATTTTTTGAGACAAAGTGTTATAAATCCCCAGGCTGACTTTGAACTCACTATGTAAAGGATAAATACCCACTTCTGATTCTCCTGCCTCTACTTCATTAATTCTGGGGTTATAGGTGTGACCACCAAGACCAGCTTCCTGTGGTGCTGGTAGATTGAACCTAGGGTTTTCTGCATTCTTGGTGAAAAACTCAACTGAGCTATATCCCCAGATGACTCTATTGTGCTTTATTGTATATTCTTGAATTTATATTTGCACTTTTAAATCAGCTTGTCTATTTATGAAAGAAGTCTATGGAAACCTTGGTAGGGATTGAACTGGCTTTACGAATTGATACCAAGAGTAAAGTCATCTCAACAATGCTGTTTTATGACTATATTCTCTCTTGCGTAGATTGTATTAATGTCATACTATGTTTTGCTATTTCCAGTATCTTACACATCTTTTGTTACATTTAGTCCTAAGTCTTTTATTCTTTTATAATACTATTATAAGCTGAATTGTTTTCCTAATTTCATTTTTTGGTTGTTCATTATAAAGGTATAATAAGCCTGATCTCAGGAAAAAAGCACCGAGTTTCTTTTCTTTAGGTAAGATGACAGCCATTTTTTCTTAAATATAGGTAACCTTTATCAGGTTGAGGTAGTTCCCTTGTACTTCTGACTTCTTAATTTAAGAAAGTTATGAGCCAGGCAGTGGTGGTACACACCTTTCATCCCAGTACTGTGAGTTCAAGGCCAACCTGATCTACAGATCAAGTTCCAGGTCATTCAGGGCTACACAGAGAAACAGAACACAAACAAACAGAAACAAAACAAAACAAAATGAAAACAAAAAAAGAAAAAGAAAAAAGAAAGTTATGAAATGGAATTATATCTTATTGAGTATTTTACCTCCATCAGATGAGATGATTCTGTGATTTTTTTGTTCTTCATTTTATTAATATGGTGCATTCCATTGGTTGACTTCTGTGTTCGGCTACCCTTGCATTTATAGAGTTGGTACCTCTTGGTCACCAACTGCTGAGTTTGGTTTGCTATACTTTTCTGAGAATTTTTGAGTCTTAATCTTGAATTTGAGAGCTCTTTTTTTTTGTGGGTTGCAAAATTTTGGAATTTTCTTCTTCATACTTATATGTATATAATCCATATTTTATATAACAAAATACTCAGAATACTGTTTCATAATTTTAAAGTGACAAATATTATATTAAAAATAAATAAATTTCCACTGGTCCCATGCTAAGATGAATGTCACAGTTACTGGTGTGTTCAGAAGAATGTTTTGGTTGCAAGCTAAATGAGCAAACTCTGTTTTGTTTAAAGTGTGGCTTGAACCCAAGGTATTGAGAATGCTAGATGAGTATCTTCAGTGAGTTTCAGCTGCAGGTCTTGAGCAAACTCTCCCTAAAAGAAGCCAAATCAGTATTAAATGGATGCTTATGTGGTCAATAAGATAGCTCAGATAGAGTAGAATTAGCCCATTTCTAATAGCCAGTGGGATCGAGGTGATTCTGTCTCTCTGTCCTTCCACCACCCACTTGAAATACAAAGTCTTTAAAATGATCCTGATTGGCTCAAGAGGGGTCATGTGATCAAGAGAGGTGGGGTCACCTTGAATGATGGTCCTAGGAACTCTGTGTGTAATGAGGGCTGAGAAAACTTGACATTCATCTTAGCATGGGGCCAGTGGAAATTTATTTCTTTTTAATATAATATTTATCACTTTAAAATTATGAAACAATATTTTGAGTATTTTGTTATATAAAATATGGATTATATACATATTCATACATATAAGTATGAAGAAGAAAATTCCAATATTTTGCAAATACCTGTGCATTAGTTGCTTTTCTATTGCTGTGATGAAACACCATCACAAAGGAAATTTATAGAAAAAAAACATTTATTTGGATTTTTGGTTCCAGAAGGTTAGAGTCCATGATGGCAGAGTAAAAGTGCACCAGAAACAGGAAGTTGAGGACTCACATCTTCAACCACTGGAAGCAGAGAGATAGACCTAGGAACAGTGGGTGTCTTTAAACTCCCAAAGCCCACCTCCAGGGGACTTTCTTCCTCCAACAAGGCCATACCTTCTGAGCATCACCAAATGCACCATCAACTGGGGACCACACATCCGAACATCTGAGCCTATGTTGGGGGGACTTTCTCATTTAAAGCATTGAGTCACAACATGACTGCTAAATCAGAGAATCATTCCTATCTCAGAAACAAGGGTCCCGATTTCTTCACTACCACTTCAGTTGCCAGCATTTGTCACCCTCTCAATTTCAACATTGGTCATTCTAACAGATGTTAAGTGATGCCTCTTTGTGGTTTTTTAGTTTGTTTGTTTGTTTGTTTGTTTGTTTGAATTTTCCAGATGATTGGTCACGTGCAACTCCTTTTCCTATGCCTGTTAGCCACGTGTGTCTTAACATTTTTTAAAAGAAGATTTACTTCCTTTTATGTATGTGAATATTTTTCTTGCATGTATGTGTTTCATAGGCGTGTTAGATGTTTGAGGAGGTCAAATGTCCTGGAACTGGAGTTACAGATAGTTAATTGTAAGCCACCATGTGTGTGCTGGAAATTGAACCCAGGTACTTTGGAAGAGAGGCCAGTGTTGTAAAGTATTAGTTAAAGATGTATTATTTGTTCATGCTGTGGGACATTTGTTTAATGATGCAAAGATGTGTTGCATTCTTTTATGTTGCATTTGTTTAACTCTGTGAAGCAGTGTTACTTTGCCTGTCGAAAACACCTGATTGGTCTAATAAAGAGCTGAGCAACCAATAGCAAGGCAGGAGAAAGGATAGGTAGGGTTGGCAGGCAGAGAGAATAAACAGAAGGAGAAATCTTGAAAGAGAGGATCAAGGAGAAAGAAAGGAGGAGAGGAGGACATCGGGGGCCAGCCACACAGCCAGGCATGGGGTAAGAAAGAAAGGTATCCAGAAATAGAGAAAGAAAAAAGCCCAGAGGCAAAAGATAGAGGGAATAATTGTAGTTAAGAAAAAACTGGCTAGAAACAAGTCAAGCTAAGGCCAGGCATGCATAAGGAAGAGTAAGCCTGTCTCTGTGTGTGCTTATTTGGGAACTGGGTGGCAGGCCCCCACAAAGAGCCAGAGTTAAAAACAAAACAAAATGAAACAAAGCCCAAAACAACTGCAGCCCAGTGCTCATCACTGCTGAGCCACATCTCCAGCCTTCACTGTATATTCTTGATGCTGCCATAAAAGACATTGGTTTCATCCTGAAACACTAGTACATGCGTTTTAAAACCATGAAACCGCTCAAAGAATAAAGTTAACCTTGGGGCTGGGGAAACTGCTCAGTGGGTAAAGCAGTAGCGGTGCAGGTCCCCAGCACTCATGTTAGAGCTGGACACAGTGGTGTGTGCGACCCCAGCACTGGAGTGGCGGTGATGGTGGAGACAGGAGGAGCCTGGGGGCTCGCTGTCTAGTCAGCCAATCTGAAATGAACTCCAGCTTCAGTGAGAGCTCCCATCGTGGAATAAAGCAGGGAGAGATAGATGCCCAGCG
Organism: Dicrostonyx torquatus; assembly: GCA_028555095.1. NCBI lineage: Eukaryota > Metazoa > Chordata > Mammalia > Rodentia > Cricetidae > Dicrostonyx > Dicrostonyx torquatus. Next base: position 4,142,241 of record JAQHUG010000077.1, read on the forward strand.
TTGGCCTATATGTTGTGAAGTCAGGCCCTCATAGACCTCTCTAAAGGTTCTGTAAGAGACAGCTCCTTCACTTTATCACCCAAAGGGTGTTTTGAGGACATTGTTTAATTCAGTAGTTCTCAATAAGAGCTTTGAAATTTTTTTTTTTTATTTTTTGGAAAATATATCGTTTATTTTCAAAGTTTTTCACAATGGAATTTACAGCTAAGAAATGATGCATCACAGAAGTATGCGCAGGGCCCTGGGCTTGCTCCCCAGTACCAGAAAAGAACAGTAACAATGACAAACCTAAGTAGAAGGCTGGAGAGATGGCTCAGTGGGTAAAGGTGATTGCCAGCAAACATGATGACCTGAGTTCCATCCCCGGCATCCACGTGATGGAAGGAAGAGACTGGCATCTGTAAAGGTTGCCCTCTGACCTCCACATGCATACCTGGGCATGCACATGACTCACCTCCAATACACAAACTAATGAGCGAATAAGCAATATCACAACCGCATCTAATATAAAAATTTCCTTAGTATTTGGGGAAAACACCCTAAAATTCTCCCCAGGAACTTGAAAAAAAATTCTTATTAATGGCAGCAAGAAAAGAACTAAATAGTTGATTTATTTCCTTTTTCAGCTTGACTGTCAGGAAACTCAGACCAAGCTAAAGGTCTAAACACAGATACTGTGTAGCACTTTACATGCTGCATGTATATTAATCCCCCCCCTTTGGTCTTGACATTCTTGCCTAATTTGCATTTCTCTGTTCCTAATTCTTCTCCTTTATCCATTCCTCACCATGCCCTGAGCATCACTAAAATCCCTTGTGGGATAAGATGGACACACACACACACACACACACACAGTCATATAAATATTTAAACATGTATTTTATCATGCTTATTACACTTGACATGGCCTTGCCGTGTCCTTGGGAATCGGGTAGAAAAATGAGGCCCATTCAGTTTCTTCCCTTACCTAACCTCAGATCTGAGGGAATTCCTTTGTAGATTTCTTCTATCTCCAGGCCTAGGTCATAGAGCCCTCTAGACCTTTGGCCCTTCAAAACCAGAGCTGCCATGCTGGACATTAGGCACCAGGAGAGTGGACACAAGTTCCCTCTAACTTGTTCTTGGGAGCGTCCCAGCGAGCGAATGTCACACTGAAGAGGCCAAGCAGGCCGGACTGGGCGAGGCACTGTGGCGGCCCACGCAGACACACACTGGGAAGGAACGAGATTGCATCTTCCCCCGGACCAGCGAGATTCTATAAACATAATCAAAATGTAATAGAAACTTTTTGGAAATGCTGTTATGAGGAGAAAGCATCAATCTTGATGGAACTCCGCTCAACAGGCTTTGCTGAGCTAATCAATCATGCTCAGGACTCGGCCTCCCCATCTGTCTGCGCTGGGGACCGAGCAGAGCTTGCTCGCTCCCCGGCTGGGGCTGCGTCCCCTCACCAGGCAATCCATCATGCTGCAGGGGGATGGCGGGAGGGAATAATAGCACGCTAATAAACTAGGGGCTTTTTTCATTCCCAACTAATTTTTAGTAAATGAGCCCAATCCAGACAGAGCAGGAAAAGAGCCCGAGGAGATGGGGCGTCTGAGATGCGCCTCGCTGGCTGGGGACAATGGCTCCTGGCCTGGGATGATTCTTAGAGATCAGCTGAGGAGGAAAGGGCCTGTAGAGGGAAGACTGAGCCCCGAACTACTTCCGGGTTTGCAATCTGGACTTCCGGTCCTGTCTCTTAGCGTTGGTGAGGAGGAATGGCCCAGTTAATACCTGTGTTGGGTTTGAAATTTGGGAGCGCAGAGGTCTGTGGTTTAGGCAGGAAAGCAGTACTTGGGGAGTTAGGTCTAAGCCTTGGGCTGAAAGTTGAGAACAGGAAGTGAACCATGGGTCAGAAGCCAGGGAGAAGAATGAGGATTAGGATGCAAAATATCTTTGGGACAGAGGTTGTGAATAGCCAGAGGTCACAAAACCATGGCATCTGGCAGTGTGTCCGCCTTGGGGCAAACCTTCCAGGACAGAACCAGGAAGAGAGGTTTTTTTTTTTTTTTTTTTTTTAAGGGACTCCTGTAATTTGGGGAACCCTGGCTGTTTTTAACTTCTCTCTGTCTCAGCCTGTTGTTTAACACCCAGCAAGGGGAAGGAGCTTACAGATGTTGGTTAAAGGAATACAAGAGGCAGGTTTGTTTCAGAGCAGGTGTTGACGGTCTGGTCTCAGAACACACTTGACAAAAATTGTATGGATTTGTTATCTCTTGCTGCCAGACAAATCACTCCCAAACTAAGTGGTAACTTAGGACAACACAAGGTAACTATTATCTCACAGTTACAGCTGTCCCGGCTGTGGGGTTGCCTTGTCTGTTCCCAGGTTGTGTGACTCTCTCTGGTGCTGAATTCTGCTGTCTTGCTCCAAAACCTTAGAGATGGTTCTAGATTGTTTAGCATCCCTCCCATTTAAAAGTGGAAGTCTTGTCTCTCTCCTGTGACCATTTATTTCACTAACAGAATGGGGGAAAATAAAGCCAAGTCATTTCTAGGCAGTTTTTAAAAGGCTCCGGAAGCTCATATTCTGGTCTCCTCAGAGCTTGAGTTACTGAGTAAGAAGACTGACAGTTGACCCTTCAGACAGGCATTGTGTCCACACACAGAGAGGACACCACAGGCTAAGCCCAGCCTTCCAGTTCTTGTTCAGATCCATACCTAAGAAGGCTTCCATCTTGGAGACTTCAGCCCAGTTCACACCAGCCCAGAAGTTGACCAAATACTAAGCAAAAACAGTCAGTTTCACTGTGGTGGTTTGAAAGAAAATGACCCCCAAAGGGAGTGGCACTATTTGGAGGTGTGGCCTTCTTGGAGGAAGAGAGTCACAGTGGAGGCAGGCTTTGAGATCTGTCTTTCTGTAGCTTCCTTCAGTGTGATAGTCAATCAACTTCCTGTTACTTGCCTGCAAGACATAACACCCTCAGCTCCAATACCATGTCTGCCATGCCTCCTGTCATAATGATAATGGATTGAACCTTTGGAACTGTAAGCGAGCTACCCTCAATGAAACATTTTCTTTATAAGAGTTGCCGTGGCCTGAGGGTGAATGGTATGGGGAGGTTGGAGATGGTGGGACTTAGATGGCAGCATGGGATGGCATGGAGGCCATGGAGTCGGAGGAAAGTGGGTGCTTTGGAAAGTGTAGTGTGTACAACTTTGCTGTGCTACTTGTGGTTCTGCTGTAAAGGACAAGACAAACTGAGAGGACGGATAAATCTCCCGGGAAGTGTTTGGCATAGACAAGCAGGCAGTTTATGAGAGGCGAAATGTAGAGGACGTGCTAAGGATCCACAGCAAGGAAGCCTGGGAGGCACAGGCAGGGTTCATATGACTGTCAGATACATAGCATGTTAGTAGCTTGCTAGTTATAGACAGATTATAGGTGGATTGATAGCTTTTATAGCGAAGCAAGAGTGTTATAAACTGACAGGTGGGAAGTCATGATTGTATGGTTCTGGTCTTACAACCAGGTCATCCTTACGTGGTGTCACTACCTCTGGACTCCTCCTAGCCGCATATATATTCCATCTAAGAATTTCAGAAAAAGCCATGGATGCAGGTCAGGCCTGGGGACAAACCAGAGCAGTGCCCAGAAACCGTGATAGCCTCTGTGATTGGCACCTATGCTCATCTATTTTCTGTGGATAATAGCACATCACTACAGACTGGGTAAGTCATAAGGAAAAGAGGTTTCTTAGTTCATTGTTCTGCAGGCTTCTGGGCCTGTATCTGGGACATCTGTAAGGTGGAGCAGGCACCACCTGACAAGAGACCAGAAAGCTCATGTGGGCTTTCCTCATAATGTCACCAGAATGCAAAGCCACCACACTTTAAGTGAAAACAGCTCACATTTTGATAGCCTCTTTTTAACCTGTGCACTATAGGTATAACCCACTGTTACTGTAGACTGTAGATTGATTTGACCAGGCTGCTCACCAATCTGCCTTTTTATTTATTTATTTATTTTTATTATTGGTGGTGAGAATGTTCTTGGGCTGGCAAAATGTTTACCTAGGTAAAGGTGCTTACTGCCAAGCTGATGACCTGAGTTTGATCCCTGGATGGTGGAAGGAGAGAGCTGAGCTGACTTTCGCAAGTTGTCCTCTAACCTCCACATGTGTGCTATGTCACGTGCACACTAGCACCCATGTTGGACAGTTTGCAATCATTTGTAACCAGTTCCAGGAGAGCTGATGCTCTCTTCCGGTCTCTCTAGGCACTTGTGTGCATGCACACACAAACACATACATATTAAAATAATATTATAGTAAACAGGAATTTAGTGTTTGCATTGTATTAGTATTATAAATAATTTAGAGGTAGCTCAAACTATGTAGGAAAATGTGTATGTAGGTTATACATAAGTATTCTACCATTTTATATAATGGATGTCATGGTTCGAATGTGACATGTCCTCCACAAGCTCATATGATAAACACTTGGTCCCAACTGGGTCGTTCTGTTTTAGGAAGTGGTGGGCGGCCTTGCTGGAAGAAAGAGTTTACAGGGGACTTATTTGCCTCCATCCCTTCCTATCACCACTCTACTCTTTCTTGTTTTATCTGCCGTGATTCAAGCTGATGCATCACACTCTCCCTGCCACGCACGATGGATAGAAACCTCTATAACCAAGAGCAAAGCAAAAATTTACTCCCTTAAAACACACAACACATACACATGTGCGCATGCGCGCGCATGCGCACGCACACACACACACACACACACACACTCTCACACACACACTCATACACCCTGCCCTTCATCTTAGCAGGGATACTGGGAAGTCCTTAAGAGCCAGCCAGCCATTCTCTTTAGTGGAAAAACCAGATGGGAGCAGGGTTCTGTTTGCTTTAATAGAAAGAATATTGCTAAACATGTTTTTGGTGGCCAAATTTTTTTTCAACGAAATTGTTTTGTTGGGATGCTTTAGAATCAATAGATCGAGCTTCTGCATTTTTAATGGCTAGATATCATTCTATGTTTTATATATCCTAAGTATCAGATCATAATGCATGTAACAGAATACCTCAAAACTCAGTGGCTTAAGACAACAACCACTTTTTTATTTTGGTTACCCTTAATGGGGGACTGTTGTGACAATGTTTTATCAAGGGACTGCTCTCAGGAGAAGTTGAGGAAGTCTGATAAAGTAGTGGAAGAAAATTAACTTAAGCTCGTGGAAGCGGAGACTGCTCGTTCATTTCCCAGCCGCCCAGAACTGAACAATCACACAGATGCTATATTAATTACAACATGGTTTGGTCTATTAGCTCAGGCTTCTTATTAAGTAACTCTTACATCTTAAATTAACCCATTTATATTAATCTGTATATCACCACGTGGCTGTGGCTTACAAGGTAAGGTTCCAGTGTGTCCTCCTTTGACAGCTATGTGGCATCTCCTGACCCCACCTACTCTCTCTCTATCTCTGTTCAGATTTCCTGCCTGGCTTTGCTCTGTTAAGTCATTGGGCAAAACAGCTTTATTCATTAACCAATGGTAATAAAACATATTCTCAGCACACAGAGGGGAAACCCACATCAAGCTTGGCTCCATGGAGGAACTTGGGAGGGAAAAATGCACTCCAGCCTTGGTCCCACCTGAGTGTCTTCAGATACACACCTCTTCTGTTAACCCGTCACTGGCCACAGGTACACAGCTCTGTTAGTCAATGGCATTCCTGTAGAGAAGGTGAAGCTATTAATAGTCAGTATTCAAGTAGCCAGATCCAACAGAGGACAGTGACTATTGTACCTTTGGGGGTGACACACGCCACAGCCATTGAGGGCTACAATTGGAAGCCCTATGAAGGTTGTTTGGCAAAGAACCTGCCTGCGAAATCTCAGTCTGGTGGCATTAGAATGGGGACCAACACTCCAGTCTTACGCTCACTCAGATACGCACAGCGTGAAATTTCTCTGGTAATAGCAGTAGATTCAAAGCCGGTTCCCAGGGGAGATGTGGCTGTGTGGCTGAGGAGGAGCCTGGGCCAGGCAGGTGTCCTGTAGACAGAAGAGAGGGAGTAAGAAGAGAGATAGTTTTTTTTTTTTTCGAGTCAGGGTTTCTCTGTAGCTTTGGAGCCTGTCCTGGAACTAGCTCTTGTAGACCAGGCTGGTCTCGAACTCACAGAGATCCGCCTGCCTCTGCCTCCCGAGTGCTGGGATTAAAGGCGTGCGCCACCACCGCCCGGCAAGAAGAGAGATAGTAGCCATGCCGGTTGAGGGTTTGCTATAGTTGACACTCCACCCAAGGCTTGAGGGTTCTTCTGTAACTCGGCATGGAGCTCTACCACAGAATACACATTGTAATTCTTTATTTTTGTAAAAATAAAGATTTTATTTATTTTTTGTGTGTATGTATGTGTATATTTTATATGTGTGTGTGATTGTGTATGCGTATATGCACACACATGTGGATGCCTGTGGAGGCCAGAAGACGGCATTGGATCCTCTGGAACTGGAGTCTCAGGTGCTTATGAGCTGTCCATTCTGGGCCATGGGAACCAAACTCGAATCCTCTGGAAAAGCAGCAGGTTCTCTTTAACTGCCGAGCTTTCTCTTCAGCCACAAGTACCCATTTTATAGACCAGAAAACTGAGGTCGTAAGAGGCAAGTGGCTTGCTGGCCTTCAAACCGCTCTCTTCCCCTCCTTAGGGACCTTCCATCTTGGGAGAGAGAGACTGAAATCTAATCTGCCCTCAAGTTGAGTGCCACGATTTTGAGAATCCCGGGACAGTGACATGGAAAAGATAGGTGACAGAAGACTGATTTTGACGTTCCAATTCAGTGGTGATTTCCTGGGGCCTGGTCTCCCAGCGTGCTCACTCGGAACTTCTCCCAAGTTCTGCCAGTCGTGAGGGCGGGAGGACTGGAATCCTCTAGGGGCCGAGGCTGCCGCTCAGCTCGCCATGCAGCCCTGACAAATCAAGTGACTAAAACCCATTAATTAGCAGTTTTGGAAACAGTTGCAAAGTTAATTATTCCGTTTTCTGATGAAAGAAAGCTAATTTTTGGCATTTACCCTGACAGTGACATGAACTAACATTTTTCGAGTTGACATCCCTCAAGATAAATGATGCCAGGAGGTGTCTGTGCAAACATCCTGGCCCACAGCTTGCTGTGAGGCCTGCCTGCTCCCGGTGCCTTCGCCACACTGCCTGGCCTGAGTTTGTGGGTGTGTGGAGAACTAAAGAAAGGTTTCTTCTGGAGGAGAAGGAGGGTGATGGAGAAGGGAGCCAGTGACACATGGAAGAGACAGTGGTGGAGGGACTGTTTGCTTGTTTGGGTTTTTCTCTGACTGGGAGAGTAGGGATGGCATTCGTATGACTGCCCATCCCTCAGGAGGTGTCTACCTAGGGAAGGGTTCTGATTTTTCCAAGTGCTTGCTTCCATATTGAGATCTCTGCCATCAACTTTCTTTTGCATACAAGCCCTGCACATCTAATTGCCTGCCTGACATCTCGAAGGCATCTCAAATTTGGTGCTTTCCTTTGCCGATGTTTCCTCTCCCCAAGTTTTCCCTATTCATGGACATGGCACCAACATTCAAAGGCTCAAGCCAGAACCCAGACCTCTGAGATTTTCCTTCTCGCAGTGAATTCATTCGCCACAGCCAGTCCATCAGCAAGGTCTGCCGAGGCCTCCTCCAAAGCAGCTCCAAAATGTGCCTCAGGTACGGCATCTTTGCTGTGCTACCTTTGTGTTTGCCACGGTCACCCTTCAGCTGGGCTGTCCTGTGAAAATATAACATGAGCCACCCGTGAAAATGTCAGCATTTTCTTAGCACTACACTGAAAAGGCAAAACAAAACAAAACAAAATAGGTGACTGTAATTTGTGTGTATGTGGTGTGTGTGTGTGCACACACATGGTGGCATATATGTAAGAATATGTGTGTGGTGTGTGTATGTGGAATATGTGTGTAGTATATGTGTGTGTGTATGGTATGTGGGTGGCATGTATGTAGTGGTGTATGTATATGTGTGTGTATGTGCATATAGTTTCTGTATATGTAAACTTGTATGTGGCATGTGTGTGTGGTATGTGTGTGTGGTATGTGTGTGTAGTTTCTGTATATGTATAAATGAGTGTATGTAGGTGGTATGTATGTGGTGGTATGTATATATGTATATGGTGTGTGCATTTTGTGTGTGTACATGGTGTGTATGTGGTGGTGTGTGTGTATGTGGTGGTATATATGTAGGTTTGCATGTAGAATGTAGGTATATTTGTGTAGGTGGTGTGTGTATGTATGTGTGAGATGTGTGTATATGATGTGCACGTGTAGGTATATGTGTAGGTGTGTATGTGGTATGTGCATATATGTGTGTAGGTAATGTGTATATGTATGAGATGCATATATATGATGTAAACATGTATGCATGTGGTATGGTGTGTGTGTGTGTGTGTGTGTGTGTGTGTGTGTGTGTGTACATATGCAGAGAGAGGCTAGAGGACAGTCTCTGGTGTCCACTCACCAAGGGTGTTGTCAGGTGTTGTCCACTCTTTTTAAATGGTCTCTTATTGGCCTGGAACTCACCAAACAGGCCAGGTTGGTTGGCCAGTGAGTCCCAGAGATCCACCTGCCCCTGCTTCTCACCATTAGTATTCCAAGAGCATGTCATGATGCCTGTCTTTCATTCCAAACACAGGGAAGGCACACTTTACTGACTGAAGCATCCCTCAGTTCCATAATTTAAATACTGTATTTTAGTCAACTTGTTAATTCAAACTACTGTCATATTAGCATAATCAGTATAAATCAGCATTGAGACCCTTGATATTCTTCTCTTAAAGACGTGTGTGTACGCGATATGTATGTGTGGGTATGTAATACGTGTGTAGGTAGTGTGTATGTATGTGGTATGTATATGTATGTTTGAGGTGGTGTGTGTGTATGTGGTATGTATATTTATGTTTGAGATGGTGTGTGTGTATGTAATACATGTGTAGGTAATGTGTGTGTATGTGGTATGTATATGTTATGTTTGAGATGGTGTGCGTGTGTGTGTGGTGAATATGTAGTGTGTAAATCTTCAAAATGCAGCACACATTTTACACTTACTTTATATTTCAACGGGGTTGCAAAATTTTCATCCTAAACACTTGATTTGTATTTAGGTTTTATAACCTTGACAGTTGGAATCGCATTCCTAAGTTATTCTAAACTTCCTGAAAGTTCAAATAGCTGAATCAAGTAGTGTTTGAGAGGGAGTGTAATCAATTGAAAACGCAGAAGATGTTTGCTGTCTTGGTTTCGCTAACTCCATTTCTAAGTGTGGTTGGGGAAGCTGCCTTTGAAAGCTCAGTGCAAAATGATCCCTTCCCATTCTTGCCACTGCCCACTTCTTCTCTATAAGGAGGGGGGGACGACAGACAGAGACAGACACACGGAGAGACACACACAGAGATAAACAACAGAGGACAGAGGGAAAAGGGAGGGGGAGAAAATGTAAATCGATCAGGATATGTCGCACAGTGCTATGGTAGAAATAAGAACTTGAGGCTGAAGACGTGGTTGGTTGGTAGAGTTAGCATGCAGCAAGCCCTGGCTTCTATCTCCAGCACCTGGGGAACTGAATGTGGTGATACGGGCCTGTAATCCCAGCACTTAGGAGGTGGAGGCAGGAGGATCAGGAGTTCAAGGTTATCTTTGGCCACATAAAAGTAATTAGCTTGGACTACATGAGACCTTGTCTCAAAACATGCCCATCCCCCCCCCCATACTCTTCCCCAAAAAGAATGAGAGAGCCACACACAACCAACCAACCAACCAACCAACCAACGAACAAAAATGAGGAAACATGAACTCTTAATGGGGGCTCCAGGTTCCTATCTAGCCTGGCTCCTGCCTGCCTGCCTCTCCCACCCACCTCACACTTCTTTCCCTATATTCAGCTCATCCAGAGACTCTGGCTGTGGGCTTATCTTCATTTCTTCTAACATATCACTGATGCTGCAGAAGCATGGCTGCAAAGGATGGCATGGAACAGGTGTCGGGGTGCCTCTCAAGCCCGGTGCTCCTGGAGGTCAAAAGAGTCCCTTGGAGTAGGGGAGTGGAGCTATGGAGGGAGTAGCCAGGCTCTGCTTACCCCTCTGTGGCTTCCTCTCTCTGGAGAACTGAGCTGGGATCAAGTGCTCTGGGTAGCAATCCTCTTAACACAGTCAAATTAATTGGAAACAGATGTCAAGCAGTGGGAGTTAAATACAGACATCTCAGCAAATGTCAGCCCTTCCCCTGGGCCACAGTGGAGTCCTCCATTCTCATCCTCACCAGAGAATTGGGAACAAGCTTCCTACACATGCTGGTGCTATGGCTCAACCCTGAGGGTCTCTTAGTCCTTTGTGAAAACTCAAGCCAAATGACAGTTCCAAAAATCAGAGCCCACTGGGCCGTTCTTCGTTTCAAGCAAGCTGCTCTCTGAAATCAACCGACTCTGCTTTGTTTGTGAGCTTTGATTTTGTTTCTCGAAGACAGGATCTCATTTAGCCAAGGCTGGCTTCTGACTTACTATGTAGTTAAGGATGGACTTGAACTTTAATTCTCCTGCCTCTAACTCCTTAGCACTAGGACTGCACTGTGCACCACCACACCTGGCTTACAAAGTGCTGGAGATGAAACCCAGGGTCCCCTGCACTCTAGGCAAGCACCTTCTTGACTAGATTACACCCCAATTCCAAAGGGACCGACTCTTAAAGAGCCGCAAGGGGCCTTCGGTTGTAAGACCAGGGATGTTGCACCTTATTTTTAAACTTTAAAGACTAAAACAGGCTCCTGGGAGATATATTCTAAGACTGCTCACCAGGTTAGTGTCTGCGCTAAGTCAGCCACTGTTTTCCTAAAGCACAAATCCCACGTTGTTTCTCTCCACAACTCTCTTCATCTTGGCGTGAACGGAAACTCCTACATAGGCTGGAAGGTTTTTTTAACCCTTGCCCCCTGTCCTCTTACCCCAGCCTCATCTCTTCAGCTCTCCTGGAATAAGAGACTCTTTTGTATTCCCAAATTATAACCCTTCAACCCTTTTGTCCGTGATGTTTCTTTTGTCTCCACATTGGTCTAATAATCTCCTGTCCATTATACTCAAGTATACCACCCTCCCCTTGACTCCCAGGTTAAGAACTTCCCCTGATCCTTTCTTCTGGGCTCCTCTAGCCACTGTGTTATTTGTGTTTTTCTCAGTCTTTTCCTTGGTGCCCCATGCTCTTGTTATGTTAGTCTATTTTTGCTTCCAGGTGTCTGATGTACTATGACCCATAGATTTTACATGAGTTTGTGTGACTCATGTGAGTTTGATGTCACCAAAGTCAAGGGATGCCTAGCTTTGCCCTTTTAGCTACTCTGTAGCATTGGATGCTGCTGAGCTCTGTGATTGGCTGTTTCTGTTTCTCAGCATCTGTGGCTTCTCCTTGAACTGCTTTCCCTCATCTCTGTGCAGCTTCAGCGTCTACACTGGCCAGTTTTTGCTGTTATCACTAAGGGCAGAGTAATTTTATAGAGTAAAGCGAGTTGTGTAGCTCTCACTTCTGGGGATCAACAGGATGGTGCCAACATTCTCTTGACTCCAGTGAGGACCTCACGACATTGAGTCAGGAGCGCGTGTGTGAGGAGGAAGAGATTGCATCTCAAAGCATCAAGACAGAGTGATGCCAGGGTTGGGCTTTTTCCTAAATGTTTTTGTTTGATTTTCACTTGTGTGTATGAAACATGTGTCCATATGTGTGTCCATAGCACATATATGGAAGTCAGGGGGTGATCTCATGTGTCATCAGTCCTCAGGCACATTCTGCCTTTTGCCTGAGACAGGTTTTCTCATTGTTCTGGAAGTTCTCAAGGTAGGCCAGGCTAGCCCAGCACTCCTAGGGACCCACCTGTCTCCACCTCTCATCTGAGCTGCTGTGTCCTGTCTTTGGGACACTCTCCCTTCATTACTGGCCCAACTAGTTTCTCTTTAACCTTTGAGTTTCAGGTTAAAGGATGACCTCTCTGAGCCAACTAGTGAACACTTCATGTGGGCTGTGGCAGTGGTACTTCATAGGAACGGGTTGTGAGCTGAAGGGTAGGGCTGGTAGAGCTGCATGTGGGGAGCTTGCAGAGAAGCTGGCGTGGGGTTCCCTTTCCCAGTCCCGAGGCGGAGGCCCCAGCACTGCTGGGTTATTAACTCCCTTCGGGACACTTTCAACCACTGTGATAAAACACTCAGCTGAATGCAGCAAGAGCTCATAAAAGCAGGATTTAGCGCCATTTTATAGATGTCAGGGCCGACCTCTACACCGAAGCTGGTAAATGCTTAAAATCCACATCAGGGGGTAGAAGTGGGAGGCAGCAAGAAGGCTTTAGTGGGTAATAGCACTTGCCACACAAGCCTAGAGACCTGAGTTCAAAACCACATAAAGGCAGAAGTAGAGAGTCGACTTCCTAAAGTTACCTTTTGGCCTCTACACGCATGTCATGGCATGGTATGGCATGGTGTGGCATGGCATGTGTAACCATCCTACTTGACTAATAAATAAAACATCTGAAATATTCACACTCGACTTAATTCCTTTGGGGGGGAGGACAGAGGCCTTGGAGGAGGCTCACCTCCCAGGTCACATCCGGGGGGTAAAGCAGGGTGTGTAGACTCCTAGTAGGGATCAGATGGAGCTAACCTGAGACCCACCTAACTTCTCAGGAAGCAGTCTGAGCAGGGCTACAAGGGTGGGCTTTGGAACCCTGTGTTCCAGTCCCAGCTGAGTGATCTGGTGGTGCCTGTTTGCTGAGGATGTAAACACTGTGCTAAAACCAAGGAAGTCCCAGCTCAGGAGGGCTGTCAGTCATCCTGAGCCCTGGCCTTACTATTTCCTGCCTTGTAACCAGTTTTGGCCGCTTTCATCTCTGGCCCTCATTTTCAAAAGTTGCTAGACATAGTAAGGCAAGTGTAAGATGCTGTAACAGTCCTCAGATCTCAAGCTATCTCTTGCTTCCATCCAAGTATAACATGGGCTGGGCAGCCCTTTGCGGCCTTAACTCAAGGGAGCCAGGTTCTGTTTTCTACAAGGCCTTCTTGGACCCTTCTGCTAGATCACCTGAAATAATCAGGACTGTAATTTTCATGGGATATTTTCATGACAGAGGTTTGCAAATTGCACTCGTATGCCAGTCAGCTTCCAGTTAGTTTTGGTAAGTAAAGTCTGCTGGGACATAGTCACCTCCGTTTGCTTCCCTGTTATTCAGGACTGCTTGCACACTAACGTGACAACACCGAGTTCTTGCTCTTCACAGCCTCACACAGTCACAAGTTCATCCTTTACATACCGGTCTTTGCTGAGTGCATATGATACGTTCAGGTCAGGCCTGGAAGCTGTATCCACTGCTCCCTCCTATAGTCCAGTGGTCAAGGGAAGCCAGGAAGCGTAGGAAAGCAGGTGGGTTAGACCATATTGATAGTCTTTGCCATATTTACCTCAGGAACATTATGAGGATGCAGTAAAATAGTGTGTGGAAAGTGAGTCTCTGACTCTCTGCACTTGGCAACAATTCACAGTGACACCCTCATCTCTAAGGTCTCAAGGACACACTCAGCGGCTAGGATGAGGGATTATGTGGGAGAGCTTCCTTTCAGTCCTTGGTTCTGGAGGAAAGTAGAACGGTAGATTGCTCGGGTCTCTTGGTACCCAGGATGTGAGCCTAGTGCCTTGCTCCATTTGATCTAAATTTGGGGCTCTGCCGGCTTCCATATGTTTAGCTGAATCTGGGAACAAAAGGAACTTGGGGTGCTTTCTTGGACTCTACACCTGGTGTGGCAGGAGAGCTGCTGTGGGCTCACTCAGCTCACGGTACCCTGGCTAGACATTCATGACCGGATGCTTGCTCCTCTCCCACCCCAAACTTGTCCTTAATCACTTAGAAACAGCAAGCATGGGAAATTACAAAATACTTTCTATTAATTATAGCATATGAAAGATATATAACATCGAACATACGTTATTAATGATATTTTTACTTTGGAAAGTAAGTATAATAAAATTTATTTAAAGCATAGACTGGAGGTTAATTAGTACTTAAGCCTAATATTTTAAAGTTAATTCATTAATGTGAGAGTGATTATTCACTAATAATAATGAAGCAATTCTCACTTTAAGGCTAAGTTTACTGAGGTTCCCCCTTCTGCATTTATTCTTCCTAGAACTGAGGTCCTGAATGCATGCAGCATGGAGAGCATGCAACAGAACTGACTTTTTTCTTGATGATTGTAAATTTGTGTTAGTAATAGACATCTAGAGCTCCATACAATGACAGTCATTTGTGAGCTTCATTTCAAGGCCGCGGTCTAGAACCAGGCCAATAGCAACCAGCGATCGTAGTCTGCTGACATGCTTTGGTTACAGGGTCAGAATGCCTACCCGTGGGCGAGGCTTGGCGCTGGATCACTTTTCAGCAGAGGAGATTTGACTCAGAAAAAGCATTCCTGCCTTTCCCAGAAAGCAGCACTCTTACAGAAAACTGAGTCTCCATTCCGACTCCTTGCTCTCTACTCAGATCACGCCCCAACTAATGGCCCAGGACAAATCACAAGCTGAGGGCAGGGAAGGGGTTTTCATTTGTAGAGATGCCCAGCTTCCGTTTGGTGGTGATTGGTAGCAGGGTTAGGGTGTTAGGAAATGAGACATCAAAATCAAGCAAATTTGTGTTCAAACTTTTGTCAGAGCCAGGCTAGCAAGATAGTTCATCAGGTTGAGCTGTTTGCCACCAAGAGGACCCGAGTTTAATCCCTAGGACCCACATACTGGAAAGAGAGAGCTGATACCTGGCAGTTTTTCTCTGACATCTGTACCTCTAGCCCATGCCATGTGTGGGTATACATACACCAGGAGACAAACAGACACATCACACACACACACACACACACACACACACACACACACACACACACACACACGTAATAAATTTGCCAGTGCCAATTAGCAGTGACGTCCTCTGAGACAAGGTTCTTAGTGTCTCTGTTTGCTCAGTGGGGGAAGAGACTGGGACATCACATTCAGTAGCAGTGTCACAAGGCTTTGTTCTCTCCATGCCTGTGCTGTGCTACCTGGTGAACAAGCCTTTGGAGATTCTCTCTAGAGACCGACTCTTGGCCTGCCTCAGATTAAGGTAGCTGGTTTTCTGTTTTGTGATCTTAGCAGAACCTTCAACGCACACTTTGAGGCTGACACTTGCCACAGTGATTATGTTATGACACATTGTGTCTTAACAATTTGTTTGGAAATCTATGTGTCAATTTGCCTTTGGCTGTGTGTAGCCAACAGTCATATTAGATCTGGTATATTTTATGGTAAAATGAATTTTGTCAAGGAATGAATAGGCTTAAAGGATTAGGCTCCACCTTTGAGACAGAGTGACACCAGCGCAGGGAATCCAGAAGGCGGGAGTTTAAAAATATGGGTCGGTACAGTCTTGAATCTTTATCCATAGTTAGTTCAGCTCTCAGACCCCATCAGGGAAGCTTCTTTGTGCAGTGGATGGGTCGTTAACACAGAAGCCCAAAACTGGTCCAAGTGCAGAGAATAGGTGCCAGTAATATGCTCAGCCACAAATGTGACATCTGTAACACACACACACACACACACACACACACACACACACACACACAAATATGCATGCATGTACGTGCCCCAAACCTTAGAGAAGGGGCAGAAAGATGGTAAGAGCCAGAAGTCGGAGAGAACTGTAGCAAAACAGTGTGTCTCCTGGACATGACAGGGCTGCCCTACACACAGACTCACAGCAGCTGTGGTTATCTGTACAAAACCTGCAGGGAATAAAGCCGATCAACATTCCAGTGTGGAGTGGAGATGGGCTCGCAGCCTCCCACGCCTAGCTGAGGAGCTACAGACAGACAGTTGATGGTGACTAAGGGAGGAAGAGTAAATTGGGAGGCGGGGTCGGGGATGATGGTAAATTTCGAAGGAGGTAGGAGGAGTGTGTGCGCGCGCGGTGAATATGACCAAAATACATTGTATGCTTGTGTGCAGTTATCAAAGAATTATTAGCAATATTATTTGAAAATACTAGTGGACTAAGAGATGCAGATTGACGGGAGCCCCTCAGCATCTCCTCTGGGAGCAGGCGATGGATGAAGGTCTAAGATGAGGGCTGTAGTCTGACAGAGGTCAGCTAGCCCAGCCCTTCCGCCCTTATGTGGTGCGATCCTTTGCTCCAAACCTCCTGGTGTCTTTTATATGCTTTTTATGAGCCAGGCTAGGGAGGTTAGTCTATATCTAGACATCCTGATTGCTGACTAGGGAGAGAAATAAGTCAGTTCATGAAACAGATCACAAGCCAGGCAAATCTCCGGGCTCCAGCAGCCCAGAGAAGGTACAGCTATGACAGATGTGGTTAGCTAGAGCACTCTTTCAGGGCGGTATGGTCAGATGGCAGAGTGTCCCCTCCTTGTCCATCACCTTCCCTTTCTGGTACTGGTTGTATTCTATGTCTTTTCATAGCCAAGAAGTCACCAAGCTGAGGAACAGTACTTTCCTCTCGCCCTCCTAACTTAGGTTGGTATCGGGTTCTCCTAAGTTTCTTCTCTTCAAGAATCAGTTGGCCAGGCAACCAGCTTAGCAGTCGGAAAGTCCCAGTTCTGCCAGGGAGATTGCACCTTATAGGGTAGAATTAACCTTGGGTAACCCCTCTCCCTTTGGTACTGATTCCTAAGTTATGGCCATGTGCAGTAAAGTTATATAGGCAATGTGCCTTGGAGAACATTGATGGGTTAATGAGGTTTTTCTACTGTGGATTCCCCTTAGAGCTCTGAATAACCTATGATCACTGATATTCATTGTGATGAAACAGGCTGTATGTGTTTAATTTGTATCCAAGAATTCTACTATAAAGGACATCTCACAGGACTCCAGCTGTGGGCACCCAGTTCCCTTTGAGACTCACATCTGAGGCTCCCTTAAGCATATGGGAGTGCTTCTATTTGCGGTAGAGAGAGAGAACCCAAGGCAGAGTGAATGAGACCCTTGCTTTTCTCCTTCATGGTGTGTTGGAAGCAGAAGACTTAGTCATGCCTCCTGTATGCCCTTACATGTTTCCCACAATGCCCAGGGCTTCATAACAAGCAAATAGACAGTCCTGGGTGGGACTGCACATGGAAGGTGGTCCTGAGGGGCCTGGCATACTCTGAGGCCAGCATGCTCTTCTCATACCTAGTGCTATGGAAACATGAGCTGCACACCTGCATGCGTAAAAAAACAACAATAAAGTGCTCGCCTTGCAAGCAAGAGGGCATAGTGCACCCATGTGCTTGTGACCAACAGCAGGGGCTGCGACAGCACGGGTGCTGGGAGAGGTTTCCCTGGTCTCCAGACCAGAATGGAGGAAGAGCCAGGGAGGGCAGGATTTGGAAAGGAGGAAGTAGAGGGTGGAGGAGGGAAGAGAGCAGGGAAGAGGGGGTGGGGTAGGTGGGAGGAGAGGGGCAGAGGGAGCAGGGGTCCCTGACTGGGAGGCATTCAAGATAAGGGTGACAGGTGAGTGACACCCAGTGACTTAAGAGAGAGAAGAAGTTGGCGGCCTGAAAGGGAGGGAGACAGAAAGCAGGGCTTTTCAATATGAGCATTCATGTTGCACTGACAGCAGTCATTTATCACACCCTGAATGGGAGCGCAGGGCCCAGTGCCCCGCCAAAGGGCTCTGGTTAAAGTTTTACCTGCCCGTGAAAGGGCTAGGGTCTGGCTAAACGGCAGCTCTCCCCTCTGCGGCTGCGGGGGCGGCCCACAGGAAACCATCTGTTGGAGCAGAAAGATCCTGGCATGAGGAGATGACCGGGGGACAGGATGTTTCTGGGTATAGAGACACCCTCCAGGCATCCAGGCCTGGTGGGATAGAAGCCCCCCCCTTCTCATGTGGGTTTGGAAAGGCCAACTCCAAGCACTGAACTAGCCTGCCCCCAAATCAATCTTGTGAGTCTGATGAGGGCTTGGGTGGGGGACAGGGTGCATATTTGCCAAAGGGCGCTATTGCTGCTATACAGCAAAATTGCATGTGTGCATATGTGGATCTCTCTCTCTCTCTCTCTCTCTCTCTCTCTCTCTCTCTCTCTCTCTCTCTGTGTGTGTGTGTGTGTGTGTGTGTGTAAGCCATAATTCAACACTGGATATTTTTCCTCAACCATTCTCCATATTATTTTTGAGCTAGTGTCTCTTTTTTTTATGCACTCCTAGGGATCTGAAGTCAGGCCCTTATGCTTCTATGGTAAGCACTTTACTGAATGAGCCAGCTCTCCAGCCCCTGAGCGCAATGAAAACAGCAGCAGCAGCAGCAGCAACACTCCCAAAATGTTATGCAGTACTTCTCATGTGTCAGACAGCATTTCCCCTCTTGCCTGGTCTCCCTGGCTTGTCCTAATTGCTTTGGGGGGCCAAACAGGAAGCCTGTGTTTGTGCCCTGCATAGGGGATATTAGGGAATAGAGTCCCTCTCGGTTTTTCATGTCATTGATTGGTGATCTTCAGAGTCTGGAATAGCATTTGCTCTGTCCCATCTCTTATTTCATTATCCTCAGTTCAATACACACCAGTGCAGCACAGGCAGCCTGCTCAGATAGATTAGGAATTATTTAAATGAGATGGGGATGTATGGGTAGTTAAAAACGCAGTCTTCTATTCTGCCCTAATTATGCATCAAATTATGTTACAATTATTCCCAAATATAAACTCGCTGAGAATCTCAAAAGGGGAAGCCCAGAACGTTGGGAGAAAAGTGCGATAGGACATGGAGCACAGGGTGTAGGAGGGGCAACCTTCCTGGGACCTCAGTGTGGTCTCAAACATCAGGAATGTATGTGTCCTGTCTCTCCTCTTCCTTTCTCCCTCCCTCCATCCTTCCTTTATTTCTTCTTCTCCTCTCCACCCCATCTCTTATTTCTTTCTTCTTTTTATTTTCCTTTCTCTTTTCTTCCTCTCCGTCTTTCTTCCTTTCTCCTTCTCCCCAACCCCAACTCCATTGCCAAGCTCGGTCTACTTTAGGAATCAATGTCTCAAGCCCCAGCAGCTGTGTGTTCTAAAAGAACTCTTGCAACCTCTCTTAGCTTCAGTTTCCTCACTGTGAGGTGGGTTGCCTGCCTGGCACACAGGCTTTGGAAGACAGACTGAGCTGTCACTATTATTGCTGTCAACTAACTGTTGGGTCTGTCCCTCTCACCAGATTCTCTAAGGGCTTAGAGCCTGCCGGGGTCCTTCCTACTCTCCACTCTGGTTCTCATTTCCTCTGTTCAGCTGATTAGGCTGAACTGGGCCTGAGGAAACCATAACTTGGGGTTCAGGCTTCAGCCAGGCTCCAGCCTCAGGCTTTCTACACAAGACTTGACAAATGCTTACTGAGCACTGTTCTGTGATGCTCGCCCCATTCTTGGAAGAAGGGGTGGATTCTCCCATGTGATGCCGCAGACAAAGCAGAGCTCCGGAAGGGAAGAGGGAGTCACTAGGTCCCCAGGCTGCTGATCAGGTTTTCTCGGAGTTCTTTTCTTTTTACTCACTTCTTTGGTGCTATTAGCTACTCTCGTAGGCATCTCCAGGGAAGTCCTGATTCATCTTTATTAATAACTTAGTAATACTTATTAATCATTATGAAGCTGCGCATGCTGCAGGGTTCTGAGTCTAGTTACTTCCATTCCTCTTTTCCCATGCCTGCTGCTCACAGCCTTACACATTCTAGGCCTCAGGTGGGCTGGAGGCAGGGGCATTGCTGCCAGGAAGGTACTTCTCCTGCTCTCTGGCTATTAGATGGGAACACTGCTCAGGGCTACCAGAGAACTGTCAGCCATGATCCCCCCAAACATGCCCCCATCATAATGATGGCCTTGTACTCTCAGAAGGTGTTGCAATGATAGTACCTGCTACCTGAGAATGGGACCTCATTTAGTAACAGGCAACTTGCAAAAAATCATGTTAAACTGAGGTCTTTAGGTAGGCCTTCAGAAATATGATCCACATCCAAAAAGAAAGAGAAATTTTCAGAGCTAGCTATAGAAAGGGGATTTTGGGGGAGAGGTACAGAGAGAAGCTATGGGAAGCTGAGTGTGGAGTTTTGGAATGGAGTCTTTGTAAACCAAGGTTTTCATTTAGCGAGAAGACATGAGCTAGGTGCTCCCTGTCTGCCTGAGAAGGACCCAGCCCTGAGACACTTGATCATAAGCTTTCGCTTCCAGAACAGTGCATCTGCTGTTGAGCCCCTCAATGTATAGAACTTGATTGCAGCAGCCATGCAACCCTAATACAATGATGGGGTGGAGATGGGACAGAGAGGGAATGAAAAGCTACTGGCTGGGAATCAGGAGCCTGGCTTTGCTGAGTGCTTTGGAGGTGGGATCAATCTTATCGGAACCAATCTTGGTCAGTGTGTTCTGTGACAGCCAGGGTACCAAAGTGGCAATGACATCCTTCTGTAAAGTGAGTTCTCTTTGGGGGTGGACCATGGATCTTAGAGGAGAAGACCACATAAACCAGATGGATGGGTCCGGCATCCTTTCAGAAAGGGTGCGTGTGTTTGCTATTTATGACTTCTTCTGGGGTCCCCACCTTCAGAGGTGAGAGAGAGAGAGAGAGAGAGAGAGAGAGAGAGAGAGAGAGAGAAAGACAGAGAGAGAGAAAGACAGAGAGAGAGAGAGAGAGAGAGAGAGAGAGAGAGAGAGAGAGAGAGAGAGAGAAAGAGAGAGAGAGAGAGAACCTGGGCCACACTTTCTTTCCCAAACAACCTCCTCCCAGTGAGAGTCAGTCAAGCACAGCCTGGACTCCCAGAGAGAAGTTAGGGCCTGACCTTGGAGCCTCTTTGATTTGCAAATTTGCTTGTTTTCACTTTTAAGGACCTGCTTCTAATTAAAGTATCCAAAGCCCCTGTGTTATTTTTAGATGCATCTTCCTTAAAAATGTGCTTTATTTTATTATTTTTTTTGGTGTGTGTAAGGCAATTTGTGCTAATTAGATGTAAAAATCATTCCTGGGAAGATTATGTAATTGACAAGCTGTTTACAAAATAGACCTCTGATATTTGCCCTGCAGCTTCCTTCGCTGTGCAATCTGGAAACACTCAGTGTGCTCCTAGGGAAGGTAGCTCTGGACGGCTCTCTCCAAGTGACACTTCAGGACCTTACATGGAGATCTGCGCTCCCCAGAGCATATGGGGCACTGCCAGCCAGGCCCCTAGCTTTGTTTCCTGCCTCCCAGAGGCTCACATTTGACTTTCTCTTCAGCTCTGTCTAAACTCTGATGTGACTCACAAGTCCCTGTACCCAGACAGGAAGATGGTCTCTTGGGTGATGCTCTAGGGCAGAGGTTCTCAACTCTGCCAGTGCTGCAACCCTTTACTACGGTTCCTCACGCTGTGGTGACCCCCAACCATAACATTATTTTCATTGCTACTTCATAACTGTAATTTTGTTACTGTTACAAATCATAATGTAAGTATCTGTGATTTCTGATGGTCTTAGGCGACCTCTGTGAAAGGGTGGTTTGACCTGCCCCCCCTCCCAAAAGAGTCATGACCCACAGGTTGAGAACTGCTGCTCTGGGGAAGGGAGGGAGGTCTCCAGTGGTTCATACAAGCCTCTTTCCTAGCTGGTGTGTTGGCTGATGACTTACTCCAGGCCTCTAGAAGATGCTAGTTATTTGAGTATGAAGGAGGGTTCATCTGTATTTCTGTGCTTTGATTGGTTAAATAAAAAAGCTGCCTGGGCCATTTGATAGGGCAGGACTTAGATAGGCNACAGACTTTTATAATGGGTTAGTTTATGAGGTGAGGGCTAGCCAGGAAGAGGCTAGAGATAATGGGCAAGGCAGTATTTAAATTAATACAGGTCTCATGTGGTTATTTCGGGCATAAGCAAGCAACCAGCGACTGAGCGGGCCAGCAGCTGGGGGCTTGGGAGCCAGGCACTGGGAACACAACACTCACCTCTCCCCCTTAACTTACAACATGAGTAGAATCTGTGTTCAAATCCAATAGGAAGAGACGGAACGGATCTAGGAAACGACTCCCTGAATGCACATGCAGGAAGATGTGACTTGGAGGAAGTACACTCTCTAGGGTCTGTCAGGAGACTGAATTCACACCCGATTTCTACAGGAAGAGCAACCAAGTGAGGCTGGAGAAAGAGCTCAATATTTAAGAGCACCGGCTGCTCTCCCACTGGACTGAGTGTGGTTTCCAGCACCCACGCGGCAGCTCATCAAATGTCAGTAACTCCAGTCCCAGGGCATCTGACTCCTGCCGGCCCCTGAGAGCCCCAGGCTCCAGGAACACACAGAGTATACGTGCAAGTAAATATGACACATAAAAATAAATAACATTTTTTTTTAAAAAAAAGAACAATTAGGCATTTGATGACTGAAGAGGTAAAAAGTGAGTTTAGAGCTCTATGTGGGTGACCACTGCGGGAAACAACTGTCTGGGGCAGAGGAAACCCAGGGAAGAGGCTGGGAGTATTACCAGTCTGAAGCTTGGAGGAGCCCCCAGGGGTCAGAGCCTGAGGGAGGATGGTAGCTGACCTGGACTGGTGGTTTGGAGGGCATGTAAGGAAGCTGGGCTGGCAAAGACTGAAAGCGCTGCCTACTGGAGTCAGTTACTTATTGGAAGAGCTGCTTCTGCCAGGGTGAGGTAGTGTTCTTAGCTGACACTAAAAACAAAAACTAAAAACGGGAAGCATGAGGGCACGTGCTCCTTTTTCCTCCTCACCCTTTTAAGGTTCATCTTGGTAGTGTCTTTGAAACAGGGAGAAACACAGTTTCCAAAGAGCCAGCCTTACCATTGAGAAACAGCATGTTAGGTCGAAGCTGAAAGAAAACAGTTTTCTAAGGAATGGATACAATGTACATCTACAGACATTGGAGGTAGTTCAAGGCTGATAATTAGGAACATTGTCTCATCTGAGGGAGGTGGTAGTCTCTTCTTTGAACCCGTCTGATCAGCTGGGTCTAGGTGTGTGTGTGTGTGTGTGTGTGTGTGTGTGTGTGTGTGTCCTATAACTGAAACAAGATCTAGGTTCCCTGGAACCCACCTGGAGATGGTAGCTTTGCCTGTAGAGGAGACTGAGAAGGATGGCAACACCAGGAACATCAGGTCAGAGGAGCAAGGTCAGCAGAGGAAAGTAAATAATGACCATTTCACACTGCCGAGGTTTCAGGCGAGAGGCAGAGAGGAGCTGTTATTTTGTTCTAGAATTACTTCCCAAGCTGTCTCAGGCTTTCTGTGGATGCAGTTATTCACATGGGCACCATTCTGTAACATGAGGGCCTGCTTTGTTGGGGGTTCTGTCCTGCCCAGTTCCTGCAGCCATTTAGCCCCAAAGAAAATCACACAGAGGTCTCCATAAGATTATAAACTGATTGGCCCATTAGCTCAGGCTTCTTATTAGCTCTTATAGCTTATATTAATCCATTATTTTTATCTATGTTAGCCACATGACTCAGTACCTTTTTTAGCGGTGCAGGTCACATCCTGCTTCTTTGGTGGTCTGGGTAGGACTGTGGAGGAATGGGCTTCCTCCTTTCCAGCATTCTCCTATTCTCATTGCCTCACTTTTACTTTCTGTCTGGTTATCCCACCTATACTTCCTGCCTGGCCAATCAGCATTTATTTAAAACATGATTGACAGAATACAGACAATTCTCCTGCACCAGGTGAGTCTAGGTAGGAAGGCAGCAATTTTGGTGGAAGAATCCAGAAAGGCAGGTTACTGCTTGGGATAGAGAAGGTTGATTTTTCCTAAAAATATGAGATCAAGACTTTTCTTTTGATTGTAGAATGAAACCTTAGGATATCAAATCACTAAGATTTTTGCAGGTGTGTTGAATCAAGTTTTCTGCCTGTGTGGAGGGGACTGAAAACTGCCTGTCATGGTGGGTGCAGCCTCCTGCCTCCTCCACCCTGCCTGAGACCAGGCTAGATCAGGTATTGTGTCCCCTCTCTACCCTCAACTGGTATCTCCTGGGCCAGGTCTTTAAAGATCCATCTTTAGACTTTGTTTTCTAGATGTTTCTCCAAAGCTAGATCCTTCCCTAAGAGGAATTTTGGCACCAATCCTTAAGCTACACACCACCTCACCCCTCATATTCACAAGCATTTAAAGAGGCAAAGGAAGGTAATTTGTAATGAAACTCCTATGCAGGACTACTGTTAGCATTCTGGTCTTTCTTTTCTGCACAGATATATTCATCTTTAAAGGTAAATTCTTAGTTTTTCTTTCTTGCTCTGTTACCTTCCTTCCTTAGCCCACAAGCAGCATTAAAAGACCAATACATGTTTTTCTAAAAAAGATCTGAGTTCACACCAGTGGCCTAATATTCACCTCCTGGACTATTCCATGAACTTGGATGAGGTATTTGGTTCATGATTGACTTTGAGTTTGCTTTCATGGCCAGATTTCTTGAATTTTATTGAGAATGCAAAGAGCAAGACACACCCTATACACACTAAAATTATTCTCAGCTAACAGTGCCCACTCTAATTCAAAGCTGTTTCAGCTGAACATTTTTGTGCAAAATAAAATCTGCAGGTTAATTTGACAGTAAAATAACTTCTTCAAATGATAGACAGAACATCATCATCACACTGCAAACACAAAAAGTAATTCCTCAACGCTGTCTTCAATCTCGTCACATTCAATTTTCTCTAATTATCACAGGAAAAGTCTTCTTGCTCTCAGTTTACTTGAACTGGATTCCAACCAGAAGTCCTCATTTTGTATTTGATTGGTACATCTCAGGCATCTTTCTCACTCCATGCCCCCACTTCCTTCTTTAGGACCGTACCCTCTGTGTGATGGACGGCCCAGTGTAAAAGCCTTTTTACAGTTCTTCATGAGTTTTAGAAGGGCTGCTTGTCACGAGGGCTTTAACAACCAGGATCTCGGCTAGGGACTTGAGAGAGCTCACATCTTTCCCATCCCCAAGCACTTAATTTTTTTTTTAAATCAATGTGAGAGTTGAATGTTGGTATCTTAGAGACACTTTAACCTGTGATTTTACGTGTACAACTGAACAGTTTTTCTATGTGCATATTAACTGTTTGTGTTCCCTCCTGTTTGAATGGTCTGCCTTGACCTCTGTCCCTTTTAAAAAGTGGTATTGATTATTGTTGCTGAGTCTACAGCATAGAGAAATTTGAAATTTTTATGAAGCCACATTTATTATCTTTTCCTTCATGAATTTCCCCCGTGTTTTTATACGTAGAAAACACCTTTACCTTCCTCCTCCTCCTCTTCTTCTTGTTTGATTTTTATTGCTCCTTTAAATCCATGAGGGAATCCCCTCTGGTGGGACCATTGTTCTAGTGCCATGGAGTAAACAATTCATTTCTCCACAGTCTTTGGTATGTCTTTATCACTCTCTAATTATATATGACATGTTATAGGTCACACACACATACACACACACACACACACACACACATTCTGAAGGATTTGCACAGTCTTCAGTTTCCTTGGGTAGTAGTGAGTGCCCTGTTAAGGGAGGTAAGCAAGCAGGGAAGGGGAGGTCAGATCTGGTTGGAGTCGATTCCAGGAAATTTCCCTACCCTGAAGGCCTCTGCACCCTCTGTCCCCTCCAGAGTAGATGATCAGATTGTTGTTTCTGTCCATGTTGATGGCAGGGACTGAGTTTGGCCTCACAGGAAGGACCCAGAAGTCCTGGCTGGGCAACTGCCCATCCTGCAGACACACATGCTGTTCACCTGTCCAGATGCTCTTTGTAACATTTCCCTCTGCTATACAATCGCAGCTAATGTGTTTCTTTGCTACCCACTAGATTGTAAGCTACAGATGAGGACAGAGGCTTTGGAGTCTCCTTTAGTTTAGCACGTGGGGTGGGAGGCATGGAGGGGACATGGAAGGGGCATGGAGGGGCCATGGAGGAGTGGGAAGACCAGGGTGACTGGTTCTTTGGAACCGATGGCTGGGGGACTCAGTGACCTCGTAATCTGAGCGAGTAGCAGAGACAGTCATTTTTTAGGGAGTAAAGGGACAGTCTGTCTGAAATGTTCACCCCAGAAAACCCAGAACAGTTGTGGGCCCAGATCCAGCCTCTCCTGGTGCATCCCTGGTCTGCATGGAGCCAAGAAAGCCACTCCCTTGACCCTGAGCAGACACCTGACCTCTGGAGTCAATTATTCCTCTTCTCCACTAGCATATTCCCGACAAAATGGGGTCAGGAGGCATTTGCATCCAAACCACCAAGCTCTTTAAATGCTGGGGCCTGGAGGCTCGATGGGTTTATTAGATTATCATTGCGGAAGTTAATAAAGAATTAATTTCTCTTCATGTGACATCTAAAGGCAGTTATTTCAGGAGCCTGTCCATTTACACAAAGCCAAGTATTTGTCAAGTGTCAGAGGCAATTCCCAGGTCCCAGTCCCACCCCCCTTCAATAATTCTGGATTAGGGACAGCTTGAAATGACATTACACAAATTTTCTTTCAAGACACATTGGACTCTGGGGACCACTCAGGAATTCCAGGTTCTTGAAGGTTATACTGTCAGCAAAAGGGCCAAATTAGGGGTGGTTGGAGCCACTGCAGCATTCCAGCTGGGCCAGCTTTGGGGTGGGGAGTGGTGGGGACACAGTAGGAGGAGCCATGAGTGGCCATTATTCCACAGGGGATCATTTGCCTCCAGGAAAACAACTTACTGCTATTTATATCTCAAACCTTGCACCCAGCTTGATGGTTTTTTCTTGTTCTTTGCTTAGGCCCGGGGAGGGGTTGTGGCCTGCCTGGGACTGTGGGGCTGGCCCATGTCACCTTGTGATGATATATTAGGGAAGGTCAAGGCACCATTAATACCTGTCTTAGAGTTAAGTGCAGGGGAGTGAAGCCACTGTGGGGACAGACTCACTGCTCTGTACTAAAGGATACAGAAGAGCTAAGCGCTCCTTGGAGTCACAGGGCAGCAGTGTCCAGTATGGGGCAAGGAAGAGCCTGAGACTGGTCCAAGCAGAAGCAGCCTTAGGAGGCCAGTAGAATAGCCTGGCCTCTGCCACAGTTCCAGATGTGGACATTGGGCCGCTTGCTGTATACCTGCCTATGGATACCCCACTGAACCCTCTGCCATACTCCATCAAACTGACTCTTCATTGATCATCCCTTGGGTACCCCAGACTCAAGTGGTAGGCTTTCTCTCTCCTCCGAATGCACAAACCCTTTCAGACTTCCCTATCATCTTTACTTAGAACTACTCTCCTTTATATTTGTCCTTTAAATCCTGGTTTAGGCATCATTTCCTCTCCGAAGGTCCTGGATTTCCCTAGAAAGCATCTGAGCATCTTGTTGGGACAAGTGACCTGCGTAGCTCCTCTGCAAATTCAGAAAAGCCCCCTTGTCCAGCATGCACAGTCACATCTGTTCCACTGACCTTTTTGCCTAGCTTTAAGGGAGCACATAACCTGGACCAGGTCACACGGTAGCCCTGCTCCTTCTGAGTTCTCTCGGCTCTCTGTTTTAGTTTCTTTTTACAGCTATGGCACCTATGACCAGACACGTGGCTTCAAACAGTGCACATTCAATCACTGGTTCGCTACTTGTGTCCCTTGGCTCATGGCCCCTTTCTCCATTTTCCAAGCCGTCAGTGTGGCATCACCATGACCCTGACTGACAGCTGTATCCATTGTCCTACCTTCTCTGACTGATGCCTGCCTCTCCTTTCACTTATAAGAACCCTTGTGATAAATTGAACCCATCCAGGAAATCCCAGATCACCTCCCATCCCAAGATACTTAACTGAATCACACGGCGAAGGGCCTTTTACCACGTGAGTCCCCTAGTCACAGAACACAGACATCTTGAGGCCACTATCTTGCCCACTATCAGCTATACGGTCTCTGAAAGCAGGATGCCCTGTGTATTTCAGAACCCACCCTAGGCTGGCATAGAAGTGCTCAAAGAACGCTTGTTGACCAAATACCTGAGGGTGCTTGCTTACAGGATCTCCCCTGGGAGACAGAGGCAGTTGGAAGGCATGGTGCACACAGTCCTCCTTGGGCAGAGGGCTACACATCTGCCTTGTTCCCCAGCTGCTCTCAGCTGGGCATGACAAACATTTAGCCACAGCTGGAGACATTCTTAGTTCTCAGAAATGCTGCTAAACACTATCTGCTTCACATGGGCATCAAAGATGCACGCAGCTGCAAATACTAATGGGTGTGGAGATTGGAAATGCTGATGCATGCTAGGTTGAGTGACTGGGAAGTCCCAGAAAGGGGCCGTGTGCTGGGATGGGGTTCTAAACACCACTGATTCTCCACATGCTGAGCTTTGCTTGGGTCCAACCCAAATGCTCAGCTCTCTCTCTTGAAACCTCACTCTTCCCTTGCCCTGTCCTCTGGTGTCCAAGTGGTTCTCTCTACCCTGCCACTCTCCCTCATCTTCATTCTCCTTGATGATAACCCTCAGGGCTTACACCGACTTGCATCAAGCCTGTGGTTTTGTTTATAGTAAGGAGAAATAAGCGGTTGGCTAAATGATCAATTACTTTGTTTATTGATCCAGCCCACGTTTGAAGAAGTCCACTGTGCCACAGGCTGAGGGGGGATTTTGGTGTCTGGAGGCAGGCTGACAGTTGTGTTAACTTGCATAGCACTTGTAGCCTCTGGGGAGGGCAGATGTGGAACAGCTAATTTCCTGCCCATTATTTAGTTTTGGTTGTGAGGGATGCTTGGGACCGGAGAAACTGGCAGTCACACCAGTGAAGGTTACAGAAAAAGTGACTTTTGAGCCTGGTGCTGATTAGACACGAGCTGGATATGGATTCTTCCCTGGGTCCTGGGAGTGGACATAGCTGTGGCTTGTTGTTGCTAGACCCAGAATCTGAGGTAGAGGCTGTCTGCCAAGGACAGCAGCAGGGCCGGAGGCTGTGCAAATCAAGATGGTCTCTGCTAGGCTTTGGGGGCTCTGCAGAAAGAGTACCCTGAACTATGATTCCTGGAGAGTTTGTTCAGATGCTGCTGTTAATCTAGCTTCCAGGAAAGACTCCAGGCTGGGAGGGATTGGAGCAGGAAGGACTTGGAAGGTCTGGGCAGGAGAGGTACAGCAGAGGGAGGGTTGCATAGTTCGGGGAAGCCAGGAGTGGGCATGTTATTAACTTCTTACCTGGAGTGCAACCTGGTTTCCTGTGTCTCTAATCGTGTCTTTGCTTTCCCCTGCTACCTGTGAGCTCACAGGACAGGCATCTGTCCATCATAGTACCCCAGCACTTTGCACTGGGGTACTGGTTACCACCCACTCCATACACATGTTCATCTCAAATGACCCAAAACGGTGGCGTGTTGTGAGCTGGAATAGCTGTGTATCATTCAGGTCTGAATGTTGAAGTCCCAATCTCACAATACCTTGGACCATGACATTGGAAATAGGGCAGGTGCAGATGTCATGAGTTCACACGGGTGATACAGGTGTGGGGGTGTGTCCTTTTCCTAATACGATTGGTGCTTTTATAAAATAAGAGACATGAGATGCCATGTGAAGATGGAAGCCATGCTGCCCCCAGGCAAGCCAAGGGCCTATCAGTTACCAGGAGAGAGGCATGGGCACATCCTTCCCTTAAACCTTCAGGGTGACTATGCACTTTAGAATCACAAGAGTCAGACTGTTCAGTTACTTAGTGTGTAATCCTTCATTTCAACATCTGTGGACTGGGAATTTTGTGTCTAAGGTAGTGGCCCTGCACGGCTCTGATGTGTGCGTGTGTGTGTAAGTGTGTGTGTGCTCATATGGGTGTGTGTGTTGTACATACGTGTGTGCACATGCATTTATATGTTGCTGGAAGCTGAGCCCCAAATGCAAACTCAGATGAAGAGAGTGATCTTCCTTTGGCCAAGCTTCTGAAGGCAGCCTAGGCAGGAAAAGGCAGGGTGGCGCTATCATTTCTTTCTGTTCCTAGAGCCTAAATTTGCAAATCAAAGGGCCAGGGCTTGTTGGGATAGATTTTAGGCTGACAGAAGGGATGCTTTGCTGGGGGATTGCAGCCAGGTGCATTTGAAAGGGGCCTGCCTGGGCCCTTGTTCCCTGCATGGTGGCTGTGGCCCCTACAGACAGACATCCTGGTCCAGGTTAACTTTTAACCAGAGGGCTCCAGTCCTCAGCGGCTGGGTCTGGGCTTCCTGCAGGCCTTGAGCAGGCTGGCTTTTCTGCTCTTGTCTCTAGTGAGGCAGGGTCTCTGATGAATTGGCCGCACACCCCCAACCAGAGCCCTGCCACCATGTTGAATACTGGTGTCCCTAGCAAAGATGAATGGGTCCTACTAATGAGCTGGAGACAGCGGCACTGTGACCCTCGACCCCACACACTCAGAGCCAGCGGTCTGGGGAATGGCCGCCCTGAGCCTGCTTAATGTGTCGGGCTGGCCTCTGAAAGAAAAACACATTTATTGCTACTTAGAGAGAATTGATCTAATTGGGACGGAAACATTGTGCTGATGGAACATGGAATTTTTATGAGGCGGGTGACTCAAGTTCAGCTAAGGTATCCCTGAGGGGAGGGGCAAAAGTGAGTTTCCAGGGATTTTTTTTTCTTTTTCCCCAAGCCTCCTTCAGAAACACTGAGTTTCTGGACCAGTATGGGTTTGAATTCCAGTAGTGTTTGGCTATGAAATCCGCACCCTGGGAACATTTGGCGGCTTGGTTGTTTAACTGTAAAATGGTGTGTGTGTGTGTGTAGGGGGTAATTACAGCTTTGGTTGATGCAGAATCGTTGGGTGGAAGCAAATGATTGATATTTTACGTGCCTCGAGGCTTCGGCCCTGCCCCTCAGCAGGAGGCAGAGTCCAACAGGACTTGCTTGCGCCAAGAGGACAAGTGGTTTCAGTTTATTTGGCCAAATCCTTCGCAATTCCTTAAGCACCCAGCCAAATCTTTGTTGGCTATAGCTAAGGTGATTCACGTGATAGTTATTTTCAGACAGAGTTCAGTCCTGATCTCCAACACAGGGGGGCGGGGGAGGCACCCCCTTGACAGTCTCACAACCACCCTTGGCTGCTGCTTCTCCATCTTTTTACTGCAATCAAGTCTATTTAAGACTGAATAGTTTTTGCTTAACTTCCCTCGACACCATTCCACTATTCTGGCCTCCATACAGGCTGCCTTGGTTGCTCTGGCTGAGGGTGGCTCTCCTCTTTTTCTTTGCTTGTAGTTTTGTTTTGTTCAGCTCTGGCCAGACTTCTATAGCCACCCTTCAACTTAGCCCCTGTGCTGAGCCAGTTCATCCCACACCCAGGTATGTCCTCAATAAGTGGGGATACCCTTGAATCGGGCTACTCATGCCTCAGCGCAAAACCTTTGTCTGATTTCCCCAGAGCCTCATGCTGTCCAAGAAGTCACAGGAGGCTCACGGATGTGGTAAATGTATAATGTATCTTCTAAATGGCTGTTTTATTCCCAAGAAGTTATAAATTGCAATTTGTATTAGTTGCTTATCTCACTGCTTGGACAGAATATCTGACAGAGCAACCTAAAGAAGGACGAATTTATGTGCGCTTAACAGTTTGAGGGTATAAGGCCATCATGGTGGGCAAGGGATAGTGACAGGAGCTTGAAGTAGCTGGTCACTTTGCATCCACAGTCAGGAGGCAGAGGGATGATGGCTGGTGCTCATGCAGCTTTCTCTTTTTATACAGTTTAGGACCTAAGCCAATAGAGACCCCTTCACAGACAAATTTACAGGGTCGCTTCTTCAGCGATGCTAGATTAGGTCAAGATGATGATAACAAACATCACATCTAGTCAAAAGGCAAACTGTGCTGGCAAAGTGGAGTTTGGGATCACTCTACCCATCTGGGCTGGCCTTTGTCTCCTATCCAGTCACTTGTCACAGTGCCTCTCCTGTTTCTGCAAGTCCCCGGTGCGGACCCATTTAGTTCACCTAGGCTCTAGCACACACTTTTGTAACTGGATAAATTCCTTCTGCCAGTGTTCTTTCCTTTTAGCCTTGGATGACTGACTGGTCACCTCTGAGTTTTCTTCCTGGCTCCCACTGACCCCGGAAGCTATTTATTCCTTTCTATGTTTGTTTCCTGTTGGTGCTTAATGAATACATCAAGATATTGTGGTACGAAGTAGCACGCTACCTGGCAGTTTTGTATGCATCAGGATTTGGACTCAGCCTAAAATGTGTGCTTCTGTCTCAGGCTCTATCAGGAGGCTACGGCAGGGTTTTGGTTACCTAGTATGTGAGGCTGGAAGATAGGATTTCAGAGGTCCTCTTGGGCTGGCAAGAAGGTGTAGGCTGTTGACAGGAGGCCCCTGTTCTGCTCCATGGGGCCTTTTCTTAGGGCTGCTTGAGTGTCCTCAGGATGTGTCAGTTTTCCCTGGGATGAGTGGTCTAAAAGGATGCAAGAAGGAGACTGAGGTGCTTATACCCTGAGTGATATTAGCCACGTGTCATGTGCTGGCTCTGTCCCTACCTAGTAGAAATCCCATGGTGGGGGAGGACTGAAGACATGACTCCATGGTTGGGAGCACTGGCTGATTTTCCAGAGGATCCGGATTCAATTCCCAGCACCCACACAACAGCTCAGAACTGTCTGTAACTCCAGTTCTAGGGAATCTGGCACCCTCACACAGATACACATGCAGGCAAAACACCAAAGAACATAAAATAAAAAATACATTATATATTAAAAAAAAAAGAAATCCCATGGGGCATGTGATTGCACGTTTGTGAGAAGCCAGTCACTAAATTCAACCCACACTAAAATGAGGTCCCACCTTTCAGAGGAAAAGATGCTCACCAAAACAGTTTTAAACCATCAAAATGGCTGCTCAACGGATAGTCTGCAGGGTGCTTGCATGTGACTTACCCACACCACGTTAAAAACATGCAGGGTCCCAGGTCTCACCTCGGCAGGTTGAGCCAGAGTTAGATGGTGGTGGGGTCAGAGAGATAAATGGGGCCAAGAATCTGTGTTTCCGTCCCTGTCTTCCTGATTCTTGCTTTTAGAAACTGGTCATGGGAAGCATGGCATTCATTTCTCAGAATCAGAGTCATGGCTCAGTCGCTTACTTTATACCAGTGGCTGAAGCTGGCTGAGTCTTAGTTTCTTTATTTGGAGACCAGGGGTAATAATATCTCATGGATGTTCTTAAGTTGAATGAGTTAAATTTGTGCAGCGTCTCGAAATGAAGCTGTGCAATCTCTAGACATTTGTGCCATGTCTAGAAAGGTTTGTTCAATTAAAAAGGTTGCACAGAAAGAACCTGGGAAAAGCCCATTCAAATGATCTCTTTCCTTTCCTTTCTTTTTTTTATTTTGTTTTTTTGAGACAGGGTCTCTCTGTGAAACAGCCTTGCTATCCCGGAACTCACTGTGTAGGCCAGGCTGGCCTCGAACTCACAGAGATCCGCTTGCCTCTGTCTTCCTAGTGCTAGGATTACAGGTTGGGTGGGCCACCACCACCTAGTTATCTCTTTAGTT
This sequence comes from Dicrostonyx torquatus, assembly GCA_028555095.1. Classification (NCBI taxonomy): domain Eukaryota; kingdom Metazoa; phylum Chordata; class Mammalia; order Rodentia; family Cricetidae; genus Dicrostonyx; species Dicrostonyx torquatus. The sequence goes on from JAQHUG010000077.1 coordinate 4,175,716, forward strand.
TTTAAATTTTTCTTAACTAGAAGCATCTGGAAGGCATCTCTAGTCATCCTGTCCCTAGTCTTTAACAGTGAGTTCTCTGTGTGTGCTTGTGGATTGACTACTGATGGCTTTCAAATGGCCTGCCTTCTGTCCCAGAGTCACCCAGAGGGCTTATTATAAAGTGTCAAAGAGTTTTCTATACTCTTCCCCAGGAGGCTTTCAAGAGCACTCAAGGTTAAGAATGTAAGAATGAGCTAGTGAAGCAGGAGGCTTTGCCAGGGAGCTTAGTCAGACTTTGGTTTAGATGAGGCTCTCCCTGAACAGAGTGGTTGGGTTCAGGCCTGCCAGGCACTAAGATACTAAGAATTTTCTTCAGTCCAAACTGGGACTTGGTGGCCAACAAAAGATTTTTGCATGGTCCCAAGTTCACTGGAAAGTGCCACCAGGCTGTGGAATTGTGTTTTAAGGAGATGACCCAAATGCTCATTGCGATAGACATCGTGGTGGGTGAGGGTATCTAAGATGAATAGTTTTAGCTGTGATGGGCTTATGATATTGATTCTGCTGGGTTACTGAAGGAGTTGAATAAATAATGTCCTGGAGTTGCAAGGGGAATTCACCAAGGTCAAGAATTAAATTGTTGTTATTTTCATTAGTGAAAAGAAACTCATTGGAGAGCAACAGGTAGGATGCTTGGGGCCCTGAGCAGTGTGGTTACTTTTTGCAGTAAAAGTATGGAGGAGGCAGGCTGTTCTGACTGCTGTGGGCCCCCTTTTGGAGGCCCAGCACTGGGGCTGACTAGGGCTGCAACTAGAAGGGCCCCATGGCTTTGTGCACATTCAGAGCTGCTGATGTTTCTTCTGCCGTCGGCAGAGCTTGCACTTTTAGAAGATTGCTTAGGCTGGTGGATGGAGAGTCAATTGGTGGCAGCCAGAAGAGAAGCAGGAAAATAAGCAAGAAAGTGATGGGAATAGAAAAATCCAGATACAAGGTTGGAGTGGACCTGCAGACGTGAAGAGTGAGGGCTGAGAGAGAGAGTAATCCAGAAGTGTTCCTTGGTGTTTTCTCCCATCAGCTGGATGGAAGAGACAATACGTGGAAATCAAGAGTTTTCTTCCGGTAGCAGGGGAGGTGGCTCAGTCAGGAAGGTGTTTGCTGTACAACCATGGGGACCTGAATCTGATTTCTAGTATCCACGATAAAATGCTGGTTTGTAATTGTAGTACTGGTTAGACAGAGACAAGTAAATCCTTGAAGGCTGATGGCCAGCCATTCTAGCCTGCTTGGTGAGTTTCAGGCCAACAAGAGACCCTGTATCAAAAACCAGTGTGGGTGGAACAGTGTTCTGGGGAACAGCCAAGGTTGTTCTCTGACTTCCATGTGTTCCCATTCACACATGCACACACATCCCCCCTCCATGTGCATGTGACTACACACTCACATACATGCTCATACACACACACACACACACACAC